>CAWWDL010000105.1:0-37803 GCA_963942545.1 Oxycera nigricornis | reverse complement strand
GCCCTACAGGCAGATAATATCCAGTTTTTTCCGCGAAAAAATCAAAAGATCCTGAGAGCCAGCCAAAATACGTAGGGATCCCTCGGAAAGCAAATGACCGGAAAAATGGCGCAAAATGTTCGCAATGCCCTACAGGCAGATAATATCCAGTTTTTTCCGCGAAAAAATCAAAAGATCCTGAGAGCCAGCCAAAATACGTAGGTATCCCTCGGAAAGAAAATGACCGGAAAAATGGCGCAAAATGTTCGCAATGCCCTACAGGCAGATAATATCCAGTTTTTTCCGCGAAAAAATCAAAAGATCCTGAGAGCCAGCCAAAATACGTAGCTATCCCTCGGAAAGCAAATGACCGGAAAAATGGCGCAAAATGTTCGCAATGCCCTACAGGCAGATAATATCCAGTTTTTTCCGCGAAAAAATCAAAAGATCCTGAGAGCCAGCCAAAATACGTAGGTATCCCTTGGAAAGCAAATGACCGGAAAAATGGCGCAAAATGTTCGCAATGCCCTACAGGCAGATAATATCCAGTTTTTTCCGCAAAAAAATCAAAAGATCCTGAGAGCCAGCCAAAATACGTTGGGATCCCTCGGAAAGCAAATGACCGGAAAAATGGCGCAAAATGTTCGCAATGCCCTACAGGCAGATAATATCCAGTTTTTTCCGCGAAAAAATCAAACGATCCTGAGAGCCAGCCAAAATACGTAGGTATCCCTTGGAAAGCAAATGACCGGAAAAATGACGCAAAATGTTCGCAATGCCCTACAGGCAGATAATATCCAGTTTTTTCCGCGAAAAAATCAAAAGATCCTGAGAGCCAGCCAAAATACGTAGCTATCCCTTGGAAAGCAAATGACCGGAAAAATGGCACAAAATGTTCGCAATGCCCTACAGGCAGATAATATCCAGTTTTTTCCGCGAAAAAATCAAAAGATCCTGAGAGCCAGCCACAAAATACGTAGGTATCCCTTGGAAAGCAAATGACCGGAAAAATGGGCGCAAAATGTTCGCAATGCCCTACAGGCAGATAATATCCAGTTTTTTCCGCGAAAAAATCAAAAGATCCTGAGAGCCAGCCAAAATACGTAGGTATCCCTCGGAAAGCAAATGACCGGAAAAATGGCGCAAAATGTTCGCAATGCCCTACAGGCAGATAATATCCAGTTTTTTCCGCGAAAAAATCAAAAGATCCTGAGAGCCAGCCAAAATACGTAGGTATCCCTTGGAAAGCAAATGACCGGAAAAATGGCGCAAAATGTTCGCAATGCCCTACAGGCAGATAATATCCAGTTTTTTCCGCGAAAAAATCAAAAGATCCTGAGAGCCAGCCAAAATACGTAGGTATCCCTTGGAAAGCAAATGACCTGGAAAAATGGCGCAAAATGTTCGCAATGCCCTACAGGCAGATAATATCCAGTTTTTTCCGCGAAAAAATCAAAAGATCCTGAGAGCCAGCCAAAATACGTAGGTATCCCTTGGAAAGCAAATGACCGGAAAAATGGCGCAAAATGTTCGCAATGCCCTACAGGCAGATAATATCCAGTTTTTTCCGCGAAAAAATCAAAGATCCTGAGAGCCAGCCAAATACGTAGCTATCCCTTGGAAGCAAATGACCGGAAAATGGCACAAAATGTTCGCAATGCCTACAGGCAGATAATATCCAGTTTTTTCCGCGAAAAAATCAAAAGATCCTGAGAGCCAGCCAAAATACGTAGGTATCCCTTGGAAAGCAAATGACCGGAAAAATGGCGCAAAATGTTCGCAATGCCCTACAGGCAGATAATATCCAGTTTTTTCCGCGAAAAAATCAAAAGATCCTGAGAGCCAGCCAAAATACGTAGGTATCCTCGGAAAGCAAATGACCGGAAAAATGGCGCAAAATGTTCGCAATGCCCTACAGGCAGATAATATCCAGTTTTTTCCGCGAAAAAATCAAAAGATCCTGAGAGCCAGCCAAAATACGTAGGTATCCCTTGGAAAGCAAATGACCGGGAAAAATGGCGCAAAATGTTCGCAATGCCCTACAGGCAGATAATATCCAGTTTTTTCCGCGAAAAAATCAAAAGATCCTGAGAGCCAGCCAAAATACGTAGGTATCCCTTGGAAAGCAAATGACTGGAAAAATGGCGCAAAATGTTCGCAATGCCCTACAGGCAGATAAT
This sequence comes from Oxycera nigricornis, assembly GCA_963942545.1. Taxonomy (NCBI): domain Eukaryota; kingdom Metazoa; phylum Arthropoda; class Insecta; order Diptera; family Stratiomyidae; genus Oxycera; species Oxycera nigricornis. The sequence goes on along the minus strand of CAWWDL010000105.1, from coordinate 35,644 downwards.
ATCCAGTTTTTTCCGCGAAAAAATCAAAAGATCCTGAGAGCCAGCCAAAATACGTAGGTATCCCTTGGAAAGCAAATGACCGGAAAAATGGCGCAAAATGTTCGCAATGCCCTACAGGCAGATAATATCCAGTTTTTTCCGCGAAAAAATCAAAAGATCCTGAGAGCCAGCCAAAATACGTAGCTATCCCTTGGAAAGCAAATGACCGGAAAATGGCACAAAATGTTCGCAATGCCCTACAGGCAGATAATATCCAGTTTTTTCCGCGAAAAAATCAAAAGATCCTGAGAGCCAGCCAAAATACGTAGGTATCCCTTGGAAAGCAAATGACCGGAAAAATGGCGCAAAATGTTCGCAATGCCCTACAGGCAGATAATATCCAGTTTTTTCCGCGAAAAAATCAAAGATCCTGAGAGCCAGCCAAAATACGTAGGTATCCCTCGGAAAGCAAATGACCGGAAAAATGGCGCAAAATGTTCGCAATGCCCTACAGGCAGATAATATCCAGTTTTTTCCGCGAAAAAATCAAAAGATCCTGAGAGCCAGCCAAAATACGTAGGCATCCCTCGGAAAGCAAATGACCGGAAAAATGGCGCAAAATGTTCGCAATGCCCTACAGGCAAATAATATCCAGTTTTTTCCGCGAAAAAATCAAAAGATCCTGAGAGCCAGCCAAAATACGTAGGTATCCCTTGGAAAGCAAATGACCGAAAAAATGGCGCAAAATGTTCGCAATGCCCTACAGGCAGATAATATCCAGTTTTTTCCGCGAAAAAATCAAAAGATCCTGAGAGCCAGCCAAAATACGTAGGTATCCCTCGGAAAGCAAATGACCGGAAAAATGGCGCAAAATGTTCGCAATGCCCTACAGGCAGATAATATCCAGTTTTTTCCGCGAAAAAATCAAAAGATCCTGAGAGCCAGCCAAAATACGTAGGCATCCCTCGGAAAGCAAATGACCGGAAAAATGGCGCAAAATTTCGCAATGCCCTACAGGCAGATAATATCCAGTTTTTTCCGCAAAAAATCAAAAGATCCTGAGAGCCAGCCAAAATACGTAGGTATCCCTTGGAAGCAAATGACCGGAAAAATGGCGCAAAATGTTCGCAATGCCCTACAGGCAGATAATATCCAGTTTTTTCCGCGAAAAAATCAAAAGATCCTGAGAGCCAGCCAAAATACGTAGGTATCCCTCGGAAAGCAAATGACCGGAAAAATGGCGCAAAATGTTCGCAATGCCCTACAGGCAGATAATATCCAGTTTTTTCCGCGAAAAAATCAAAAGATCCTGAGAGCCAGCCAAAATACGTAGGTATCCCTTGGAAAGCAAATGACCGGAAAAATGGCGCAAAATGTTCGCAATGCCCTACAGGCAGATAATATCCAGTTTTTTCCGCGAAAAAATCAAAAGATCCTGAGAGCCAGCCAAATACGTAGGTATCCCTTGGAAAGCAAATGACTGGAAAAATGGTGCAAAATGTTCGCAATGCCCTACAGGCAGATAATATCCAGTTTTTTCCGCGAAAAAATCAAAAGATCCTGAGAGCCAGCCAAAATACGTAGGTATCCCTTGGAAAGCAAATGACCGGAAAAATGGCGCAAAATGTTCGCAATGCCCTACAGGCAGATAATATCCAGTTTTTTCCGCGAAAAAATCAAAAGATCCTGAGAGCCAGCCAAAATACGTAGCTATCCCTTGGAAAGCAAATGACCGGAAAAATGGCACAAAATGTTCGCAATGCCCTACAGGCAGATAATATCCAGTTTTTTTCCGCGAAAAAATCAAAAGATCCTGAGAGCCAGCCAAAATACGTAGGTATCCCTTGGAAAGCAAATGACCGGAAAAATGGCGCAAAATGTTCGCAATGCCCTACAGGCAGATAATATCCAGTTTTTTCCGCGAAAAAATCAAAAGATCCTGAGAGCCAGCCAAAATACGTAGGTATCCCTCGGAAAGCAAATGACCGGAAAAATGGCGCAAAATGTTCGCAATGCCCTACAGGCAGATAATATCCAGTTTTTTCCGCGAAAAAATCAAAAGATCCTGAGAGCCAGCCAAAATACGTAGGCATCCCTCGGAAAGCAAATGACCGGAAAAATGGCGCAAAATGTTCGCAATGCCCTACAGGCAGATAATATCCAGTTTTTTCCGCGAAAAAATCAAAAGATCCTGAGAGCCAGCCAAAATACGTAGGTATCCCTCGGAAAGCAAATGACCGGAAAAATGGCGCAAAATGTTCGCAATGCCCTACAGGCAGATAATATCCAGTTTTTTCCGCGAAAAAATCAAAAGATCCTGAGAGCCAGCCAAAATACGTAGGTATCCCTCGGAAAGCAAATGACCGGAAAAATGGCGCAAAATGTTCGCAATGCCCTACAGGCAGATAATATCCAGTTTTTTCCGCAAAAAAATCAAAAGATCCTGAGAGCCAGCCAAAATTCGTTGGGATCCCTCGGAAAGCAAATGACCGGAAAAATGGCGCAAAATGTTCGCAATGCCCTACAGGCAGATAATATCCAGTTTTTTCCGCGAAAAAATCAAACGATCCTGAGAGCCAGCCAAAATACGTAGGTATCCCTTGGAAAGCAAATGACCGGAAAAATGACGCAAAATGTTCGCAATGCCCTACAGGCAGATAATATCCAGTTTTTTCCGCGAAAAAATCAAAAGATCCTGAGAGCCAGCCAAAATACGTAGCTATCCCTTGGAAAGCAAATGACCGGAAAAATGGCACAAAATGTTCGCAATGCCCTACAGGCAGATAATATCCAGTTTTTTCCGCGAAAAAATCAAAAGATCCTGAGAGCCAGCCAAAATACGTAGGTATCCCTTGGAAAGCAAATGACCGGAAAAATGGCGCAAAATGTTCGCAATGCCCTACAGGCAGATAATATCCAGTTTTTTTCCGCGAAAAAATCAAAAGATCCTGAGAGCCAGCCAAAATACGTAGGTATCCCTCGGAAAGCAAATGACCGGAAAAATGGCGCAAAATGTTCGCAATGCCCTTCAGGCAGATAATATCCAGTTTTTTCCGCGAAAAAATCAAAAGATCCTGAGAGCCAGCCAAAATACGTAGGTATCCCTTGGAAAGCAAATGACCGGAAAAATGGCGCAAAATGTTCGCAATGCCCTACAGGCAGATAATATCCAGTTTTTTCCGCGAAAAAATCAAAAGATCCTGAGAGCCAGCCAAAATACGTAGGTATCCCTTGGAAAGCAAATGACTGGAAAAATGGCGCAAAATGTTCGCAATGCCCTACAGGCAGATAATATCCAGTTTTTTCCGCGAAAAAATCAAAAGATCCTGAGAGCCAGCCAAAATACGTAGGTATCCCTTGGAAAGCAAATGACCGGAAAAATGGCGCAAAATGTTCGCAATGCCCTACAGGCAGATAATATCCAGTTTTTTCCGCAAAAAAATCAAAAGATCCTGAGAGCCAGCCAAATACGTAGCTATCCCTTGGAAAGCAAATGACCGGAAAAATGGCACAAAATGTTCGCAATGCCCTACAAACAGATAATATCCAGTTTTTTCCGCGAAAAAATCAAAAGATCCTGAGAGCCAGCCAAAATACGTAGGTATCCCTTGGAAAGCAAATGACCGGAAAAATGGCACAAAATGTTCGCAATGCCCTACAGGCAGATAATATCCAGTTTTTTCGGCGAAAAAATCAAAAGATCCTGAGAGCCAGCCAAAATACGTAGGTATCCCTCGCAAAGCAAATTACCGGAAAAATGGCGCAAAATGTTCGCAATGCCCTACAGGCAGATAATATCCAGTTTTTTCCGCGAAAAAATCAAAAGATCCTGAGAGCCAGCCAAAATACGTAGGCATCCCTCGGAAAGCAAATGACCGGAAAAATGGCGCAAAATGTTCGCAATGCCCTACAGGCAAATAATATCCAGTTTTTTCCGCGAAAAAATCAAAAGATCCTGAGAGCCAGCCAAAATACGTAGGTATCCCTTGGAAAGCAAATGACCGAAAAAATGGCGCAAAATGTTCGCAATGCCCTACAGGCAGATAATATCCAGTTTTTTCCGCGAAAAAATCAAAAGATCCTGAGAGCCAGCCAAAATACGTAGGTATCCCTCGGAAAGCAAATGACCGGAAAAATGGCGCAAAATGTTCGCAATGCCCTACAGGCAGATAATATCCAGTTTTTTCCGCGAAAAAATCAAAAGATCCTGAGAGCCAGCCAAAATACGTAGGCATCCCTCGGAAAGCAAATGACCGGAAAAATGGCGCAAAATGTTCGCAATGCCCTACAGGCAGATAATATCCAGTTTTTTCCGCGAAAAAATCAAAAGATCCTGAGAGCCAGCCAAAATACGTAGGTATCCCTTGGGAAGCAAATGACCGGAAAAATGGCGCAAAATGTTCGCAATGCCCTACAGGCAGATAATATCCAGTTTTTTCAGCGAAAAAATCAAAAGATCCTGAGAGCCAGCCAAAATACGTAGGTATCCCTCGGAAAGCAAATGACCGGAAAAATGGCGCAAAATGTTCGCAATGCCCTACAGGCAGATAATATCCAGTTTTTTCCGCGAAAAAATCAAAAGATCCTGAGAGCCAGCCAAAATACGTAGGTATCCCTCGGAAAGCAAATGACCGGAAAAATGGCGCAAAATGTTCGCAATGCCCTACAGGCAGCTAATATCCAGTTTTTTCCGCGAAAAAAACAAAAGATCCTGAGAGCCAGCCAAAATACGTAGGTATCCCTCGGAAAGCAAATGACCGGAAAAATGGCGCAAAATGTTCGCAATGCCCTACAGGCAGATAATATCCAGTTTTTTCCGCGAAAAAATCAAAAGATCCTGAGAGCCAGCCAAAATACGTAGGTATCCCTCGGAAAGCAAATGACCGGAAAAATGGCGCAAAATGTTCGCAATGCCCTACAGGCAGATAATATCCAGTTTTTTCCGCGAAAAATTCAAAAGATCCTGAGAGCCAGCCAAAATTACGTAGGTATCCCTTGGAAAGCAAATGACCGGAAGAATGGCGCAAAATGTTCGCAATGCCCTACAGGCAGATAATATCCAGTTTTTTCCGCGAAAAAATCAAAGATCCTGAGAGCCAGCCAAAATACGTAGGTATCCCTTGGAAAGCAAATGACCGGAAAAATGGCGCAAAATGTTCGCAATGCCCTACAGGCAGATAATATCCAGTTTTTTCCGCGAAAAAATCAAAAGATCCTGAGAGCCAGCCAAAATACGTAGGTATCCCTTGGAAAGCAAATGACCGGAAAAATAGCGCAAAATGTTCGCAATGCCCTACAGGCAGATAATATCCAGTTTTTTCCGCGAAAAAATCAAAAGATCCTGAGAGCCAGCCAAAATACGTAGGTATCCCTCGGAAAGCAAATGACCGGAAAAATGGCGCAAATGTTCGCAATGCCCTACAGGCAGATAATATCCAGTTTTTTCCGCGAAAAAATCAAAAGATCCTGAGAGCCAGCCAAAATACGTAGGTATCCCTTGGAAAGCAAATGACCGGAAAAATGGCGCAAAATGTTCGCAATACCCTACAGGCAGATAATATCCAGTTTTTTCCGCGAAAAAATCATAAGATCCTGAGAGCCAGCCAAAATACGTAGGTATCCCTTGGAAAGCAAATGACCGGAAAAATGGCGCAAAATGTTCGCAATGCCCTACAGGCAGATAATATCCAGTTTTTTCCGCGAAAAAATCAAAAGATCCTGAGAGCCAGCCAAAATACGTCGGTATCCCTTGGAAAGCAAATGACCGGAAAAATGGCGCAAAATGTTCGCAATGCCCTACAGGCAGATAATATCCAGTTTTTTCCGCGAAAAAATCAAAAGATCCTGAGAGCCAGCCAAAATACGTAGGTATCCCTCGGAAAGCAAATGACCGGAAAAATGGCGCAAAATGTTCGCAATGCCCTACAGGCAGATAATATCCAGTTTTTTCCGCGAAAAAATCAAAAGATCCTGAGAGCCAGCCAAAATACGTAGGCATCCCTCGGAAAGCAAATGACCGGAAAAATGGCGCAAAATGTTCGCAATGCCCTACAGGCAGATAATATCCAGTTTTTTCCGCGAAAAAATCAAAAGATCCTGAGAGCCAGCCAAAATACGTAGGTATCCCTTGGAAAGCAAATGACCGGAAAAATGGCGCAAAATGTTCGCAATGCCCTACAGGCAGATAATATCCAGTTTTTTCCGCGAAAAAATCAAAAGATCCTGAGAGCCAGCCAAAATACGTAGGTATCCCTCGGAAAGCAAATGACCGGAAAAATGGCGCAAAATGTTCGCAATGCCCTACAGGCAGATAATATCCAGTTTTTTCCGCGAAAAAATCAAAAGATCCTGAGAGCCAGCCAAAATACGTAGGTATCCCTCGGAAAGCAAATGACCGGAAAAATGGCGCAAAATGTTCGCAATGCCCTACAGGCAGCTAATATCCAGTTTTTTCCGCGAAAAAAACAAAAGATCCTGAGAGCCAGCCAAAATACGTAGGTATCCCTCGGAAAGCAAATGACCGGAAAAATGGCGCAAAATGTTCGCAATGCCCTACAGGCAGATAATATCCAGTTTTTTCCGCGAAAAAATCAAAAGATCCTCAGAGCCAGCCAAAATACGTAGGTATCCCTCGGAAAGCAAATGACCGGAAAAATGGCGCAAAATGTTCGCAATGCCCTACAGGCAGATAATATCCAGTTTTTTCCGCGAAAAAATCAAAAGATCCTGAGAGCCAGCCAAAATACGTAGGTATCCCTTGGAAAGCAAATGACCGGAAAAATGGCGCAAAATGTTCGCAATGCCCTACAGGCAGATAATATCCAGTTTTTTCCGCGAAAAAATCAAAAGATCCTGAGAGCCAGCCAAAATACGTAGGTATCCCTCGGAAAGCAAATGACCGGAAAAATGGCGCAAAATGTTCGCAATGCCCTACAGGCAGATAATATCCAGTTTTTTCCGCGAAAAAATCAAAAGATCCTGAGAGCCAGCCAAAATACGTAGGTATCCCTCGGAAAGCAAATGACCGGAAAAATGGCGCAAAATGTTCGCAATGCCCTACAGGCAGATAATATCCAGTTTTTTCCGCGAAAAAATCAAAAGATCCTGAGAGCCAGCCAAAATACGTAGGTATCCCTCGGAAAGCAAATGACCGGAAAAAATGGCGCAAAATGTTCGCAATGCCCTACAGGCAGATAATATCCAGTTTTTTCCGCGAAAAAATCAAAAGATCCTGAGAGCCAGCCAAAATACGTAGGTATCCCTTGGAAAGCAAATGACCGGAAAAATGGCGCAAAATGTTCGCAATGCCCTACAGGCAGATAATATCCAGTTTTTTCCGCGAAAAAATCAAAAGATCCTGAGAGCCAGCCAAAATACGTAGGTATCCCTTGGAAAGCAAATGACCGGAAAAATAGCGCAAAATGTTCGCAATGCCCTACAGGCAGATAATATCCAGTTTTTTCCGCGAAAAAATCAAAAGATCCTGAGAGCCAGCCAAAATACGTAGGTATCCCTCGGAAAGCAAATGACCGGAATGGCGCAAAATGTTCGCAATGCCCTACAGGCAGATAATATCCAGTTTTTTCCGCGAAAAAATCAAAAGATCCTGAGAGCCAGCCAAAATACGTAGGTATCCCTCGGAAAGCAGAATGACGCGGAAAAATGGCGCAAAATGTTCGCAATGCCCTACAGGCAGATAATATCCAGTTTTTTCCGCGAAAAAATCAAAAGATCCTGAGAGCCAGCCAAAATACGTAGGTATCCCTCGGAAAGCAAATGACCGGAAAAATGGCGCAAAATGTTCGCAATGCCCTACAGGCAGATAATATCCAGTTTTTTCCGCGAAAAAATCAAAAGATCCTGAGAGCCAGCCAAAATACGTAGGTATCCCTCGGAAAGCAAATGACCGGAAAAATGGCGCAAAATGTTCGCAATGCCCTACAGGCAGATAATATCCAGTTTTTTCCGCGAAAAAATCAAAAGATCCTGAGAGCCAGCCAAAATACGTAGGTATCCCTCGGAAAGCAAATGACCGGAAAAATGGCGCAAAATGTTCGCAATGCCCTACAGGCAGATAATATCCAGTTTTTTCCGCGAAAAAATCAAAAGATCCTGAGAGCCAGCCAAAATACGTAGGTATCCCTCGGAAAGCAAATGACCGGAAAAATGGCGCAAAATGTTCGCAATGCCCTACAGGCAGATAATATCCAGTTTTTTCCGCGAAAAAATCAAAAGATCCTGAGAGCCAGCCAAAATACGTAGGTATCCCTCGGAAAGCAAATGACCGGAAAAATGGCGCAAAATGTTCGCAATGCCCTACAGGCAGATAATATCCAGTTTTTTCCGCGAAAAAATCAAAAGATCCTGAGAGCCAGCTAAAATACGTAGGTATCCCTTGGAAAGCAAATGACCGGAAAAATGGCGCAAAATGTTCGCAATGCCCTACAGGCAGATAATATCCAGTTTTTTCCGCGAAAAAATCAAAAGATCCTGAGAGCCAGCCAAAATACGTAGGTATCCCTTGGAAAGCAAATGACCGGAAAAATGGCGCAAAATGTTCGCAATGCCCTACAGGCAGATAATATCCAGTTTTTTCCGCGAAAAAATCAAAAGATCCTGAGAGCCAGCCAAAATACGTAGGTATCCCTTGGAAAGCAAATGACCGGAAAAATGGCGCAAAATGTTCGCAATGCCCTACAGGCAGATAATATCCAGTTTTTTCCGCGAAAAAATCAAAAGATCCTGAGAGCCAGCCAAAATACGTAGGTATCCCTCGGAAAGCAAATGACCGGAAAAATGGCGCAAAATGTTCGCAATGCCCTACAGGCAGATAATATCCAGTTTTTTCCGCGAAAAAATCAAAAGATCCTGAGAGCCAGCCAAAATACGTAGGTATCCCTCGGAAAGCAAATGACCGGAAAAATGGCGCAAAATGTTCGCAATGCCCTACAGGCAGATAATATCCAGTTTTTTCCGCGAAAAAATCAAAAGATCCTGAGAGCCAGCCAAAATACGTAGGTATCCCTCGGAAAGCAAATGACCGGAAAAATGGCGCAAAATGTTCGCAATGCCCTACAGGCAGATAATATCCAGTTTTTTCCGCGAAAACATCAAAAGATCCTGAGAGCCAGCCAAAATACGTAGGTATCCCTCGGAAAGCAAATGACCGGAAAAATGGCGCAAAATGTTCGCAATGCCCTACAGGCAGATAATATCCAGTTTTTTCCGCGAAAAAATCAAAAGATCCTGAGAGCCAGCCAAAATACGTAGGTATCCCTCGGAAAGCAAATGACCGGAAAAATGGCGCAAAATGTTCGCAATACCCTACAGGCAGATAATATCCAGTTTTTTCCGCGAAAAAATCATAAGATCCTGAGAGCCAGCCAAAATACGAAGGTATCCCTTGGAAAGCAAATGACCGGAAAAATGGTGCAAAATGTTCGCAATGCCCTACAGGCAGATAATATCCAGTTTTTTCCGCGAAAAAATCAAAAGATCCTGAGAGCCAGCCAAAATACGTAGGTATCCCTCGGAAAGAAATGACCGGAAAAATGGCGCAAAATGTTCGCAATGCCCTACAGGCAGATAATATCCAGTTTTTTCCGCGAAAAAATCAAAAGATCCTGAGAGCCAGCCAAAATACGTAGGTATCCCTCGGAAAGCAAATGACCGGAAAAATGGCGCAAAATGTTCGCAATGCCCTACAGGCAGATAATATCCAGTTTTTTCCGCGAAAAAATCAAAAGATCCTGAGAGCCAGCCAAAATACGTAGGTATCCCTGGGAAAGCAAATGACCGGAAAAATGGCGCAAAATGTTCGCAATGCCCTACAGGCAGATAATATCCAGTTTTTTCCGCGAAAAAATCAAAAGATCCTGAGAGCCAGCCAAAATACGTAGGGATCCCTCGGAAAGCAAATTCCCTGAAAAATGGCGCAAAATGTTCGCAATGCCCTACAGGCAGATAATATCCAGTTTTTTCCGCGAAAAAATCAAAAGATCCTGAGAGCCAGCCACACTACGTAGGTATCCCTTGGAAAGCAAATGACCGGAAAAATGACGCAAAATGTTCGCAATGCCCTACAGGCAGATAATATCCAGTTTTTTCCGCGAAAAAATCAAAAGATCCTGAGAGCCAGGCAAAATACGTAGCTATCCCTTGGAAAGCAAATGACCGGAAAAATGGCGCAAAATGTTCGCAATGCCCTACAGGCAGATAATATCCAGTTTTTTCCGCGAAAAAATCAAAAGATCCTGAGAGCCAGCCAAAATACGTAGGTATCCCTTGGAAAGCAAATGACCGGAAAAATGGCGCAAAATGTTCGCAATGCCCTACAGGCAGATAATATCCAGTTTTTTCCGCAAAAAAATCAAAAGATCCTGAGAGCCAGCCAAAATACGTAGGTATCCCTCGGAAAGCAAATGACCGGAAAAATGGCGCAAAATGTTCGCAATGCCCTACAGGCAGATAATATCCAGTTTTTTCCGCGAAAAAATCAAAAGATCCTGAGAGCCAGCCAAAATACGTAGGCATCCCTCGGAAAGCAAATGACCGGAAAAATGGCGCAAAATGTTCGCAATGCCCTACAGGCAGATAATATCCAGCTTTTTCCGCGAAAAAATCAAAAGATCCTGAGAGCCAGCCAAAATACGTAGGTATCCCTCGGAAAGCAAATGACCGGAAAAATGGCACAAAGTGTTCGCAATGCCCTACAGGCAGATAATATCCAGTTTTTTCCGCGAAAAAATCAAAAGATCCTGAGAGCCAGCCAAAATACGTAGGTATCCCTCGGAAAGCAAATGACCGGAAAAAAGGCGCAAAATGTTCGCAATGCCCTACAGGCAGATAATATCCAGTTTTTTCCGCGAAAAAATCAAAAGATCCTGAGAGCCAGCCAAAATACGTAGGTATCCCTCGGAAAGCAAATGACCGGAAAAATGGCGCAAAATGTTCGCAATGCCCTACAGGCAGATAATATCCAGTTTTTTCCGCGAAAAAATCAAAAGATCCTGAGAGCCAGCCAAAATACGTAGGTATCCCTTGGAAAGCAAATGACCGGAAAAATGGCGCAAAATGTTCGCAATGCCCTACAGGCAGATAATATCCAGTTTTTTCCGCGAAAAAATCAAAAGATCCTGAAAGCCAGCCAAAATACGTAGGTATCCCTTGGAAAGCAAATGACCGGAAAAATGGCGCAAAATGTTCGCAATGCCCTACAGGCAGATAATATCCAGTTTTTTCCGCGAAAAAATCAAAAGATCCTGAGAGCCAGCCAAAATACGTAGGCATCCCTCGGAAAGCAAATGACCGGAAAAATGGCGCAAAATGTTCGCAATGCCCTACAGGCAGATAATATCCAGTTTTTTCCGCGAAAAAATCAAAAGATCCTGAGAGCCAGCCAAAATACGTAGGTATCCCTCGGAAAGCAAATGACCGGAAAAATGGCGCAAAATGTTCGCAATGCCCTACAGGCAGATAATATCCAGTTTTTTCCGCGAAAAAATCAAAAGATCCTGAGAGCCAGCCAAAATACGTAGGTATCCCTCGGAAAGCAAATGACCGGAAAAATGGCGCAAAATGTTCGCAATGCCCTACAGGCAGATAATATCCAGTTTTTTCCGCGAAAAAATCAAAAGATCCTGAGAGCCAGCCAAAATACGTAGGTATCCCTTGGAAAGCAAATGACCGGAAAAATGGCGCAAAATGTTCGCAATGCCCTACAGGCAGATAATATCCAGTTTTTTCCGCGAAAAAATCAAAAGATCCTGAAAGCCAGCCAAAATACGTAGGTATCCCTTGGAAAGCAAATGACCGGAAAAATGGCGCAAAATGTTCGCAATGCCCTACAGGCAGATAATATCCAGTTTTTTCCGCGAAAAAATCAAAAGATCCTGAGAGCCAGCCAAAATACGTAGGCATCCCTCGGAAAGCAAATGACCGGAAAAATGGCGCAAAATGTTCGCAATGCCCTACAGGCAGATAATATCCAGTTTTTTCCGCGAAAAAATCAAAAGATCCTGAGAGCCAGCCAAAATACGTAGGTATCCCTTGGAAAGCAAATGACCGGAAAAATGGCGCAAAATGTTCGCAATGCCCTACAGGCAGATAATATGCAGTTTTTTCCGCGAAAAAATCAAAAGATCCTGAGAGCCAGCCAAAATACGTAGGTATCCCTCGGAAAGCAAATGACCGGAAAAATGGCGCAAAATGTTCGCAATGCCCTACAGGCAGATAATATCCAGTTTTTTCCGCGAAAAAATCAAAAGATCCTGAGAGCCAGCCAAAATACGTAGGTATCCCTCGGAAAGCAAATGACCGGAAAAATGGCGCAAAATGTTCGCAATGCCCTACAGGCAGCTAATATCCAGTTTTTTCCGCGAAAAAATCAAAAGATCCTGAGAGCCAGCCAAAATACGTAGGTATCCCTCGGAAAGCAAATGACCGGAAAAATGGCGCAAAATGTTCGCAATGCCCTACAGGCAGATAATATCCAGTTTTTTTCCGCGAAAAAATCAAAAGATCCTGAAAGCCAGCCAAAATACGTAGGTATCCCTTGGAAAGCAAATGACCGGAAAAATGGCGCAAAATGTTCGCAATGCCCTACAGGCAGATAATATCCAGTTTTTTCCGCGAAAAAATCAAAAGATCCTGAGAGCCAGCCAAAATACGTAGGCATCCCTCGGAAAGCAAATGACCGGAAAAATGGCGCAAAATGTTCGCAATGCCCTACAGGCAGATAATATCCAGTTTTTTCCGCGAAAAAATCAAAAGATCCTGAGAGCCAGCCAAAATACGTAGGTATCCCTTGGAAAGCAAATGACCGGAAAAATGGCGCAAAATGTTCGCAATGCCCTACAGGCAGATAATATCCAGTTTTTTCCGCGAAAAAATCAAAAGATCCTGAGAGCCAGCAAAATACGTAGGTATCCCTCGGAAAGCAAATGACCGGAAAAATGGCGCAAAATGTTCGCAATGCCCTACAGGCAGATAATATCCAGTTTTTTCCGCGAAAAAATCAAAAGATCCTGAGAGCCAGCCAAAATACGTAGGTATCCCTCGGAAAGCAAATGACCGGAAAAATGGCGCAAAATGTTCGCAATGCCCTACAGGCAGCTAATATCCAGTTTTTTCCGCGAAAAAATCAAAAGATCCTGAGAGCCAGCCAAAATACGTAGGTATCCCTCGGAAAGCAAATGACCGGAAAAATGGCGCAAAATGTTCGCAATGCCCTACAGGCAGATAATATCCAGTTTTTTCCGCGAAAAAATCAAAAGATCCTGAGAGCCAGCCAAAATACGTAGGTATCCCTCGGAAAGCAAATGACCGGAAAAATGGCGCAAAATGTTCGCAATGCCCTACAGGCAGATAATATCCAGTTTTTTCCGCGAAAAAATCAAAAGATCCTGAGAGCCAGCCAAAATACGTAGGTATCCCTCGGAAAGCAAATGACCGGAAAAATGGCGCAAAATGTTCGCAATGCCCTACACGCAGATAATATCCAGTTTTTTCCGCGAAAAAATCAAAAGATCCTGAGAGCCAGCCAAAATACGTAGGTATCCCTCGGAAAGCAAATGACCGGAAAAATGGCGCAAAATGTTCGCAATGCCCTACAGGCAGATAATATCCAGTTTTTTCCGCGAAAAAATCAAAAGATCCTGAGAGCCAGCCAAAATACGTAGGTATCCCTCGGAAAGCAAATGACCGGAAAAATGGCGCAAAATGTTCGCAATGCCCTACAGGCAGATAATATCCAGTTTTTTTCGCGAAAAAATCAAAAGATCCTGAGAGCCAGCCAAAATACGTAGGAATCCCTCGGAAAGCAAATGACCGGAAAAATGGCGCAAAATGTTCGCAATGCCCTACAGGCAGATAATATCCAGTTTTTTCCGCGAAAAAATCAAAAGATCCTGAGAGCCAGCCAAAATACGTAGGTATCCCTTGGAAAGCAAATGACCGGAAAAATGGCGCAAAATGTTCGCAATGCCCTACAGGCAGATAATATCCAGTTTTTTCCGCGAAAAAATCAAAAGATCCTGAGAGCCAGCCAAAATACGTAGGTATCCCTCGGAAAGCAAATGACCGGAAAAATGGCGCAAAATGTTCGCAATGCCCTACAGGCAGATAATATCCAGTTTTTTCCGCGAAAAAATCAAAAGATCCTGAGAGCCAGCCAAAATACGTAGGTATCCCTCGGAAAGCAAATGACCGGAAAAATGGCGCAAAATGTTCGCAATGCCCTACAGGCAGCTAATATCCAGTTTTTTCCGCGAAAAAAACAAAAGATCCTGAGAGCCAGCCAAAATACGTAGGTATCCCTCGGAAAGCAAATGACCGGAAAAATGGCGCAAAATGTTCGCAATGCCCTACAGGCAGATAATATCCAGTTTTTTCCGCGAAAAAATCAAAAGATCCTGAGAGCCAGCCAAAATACGTAGGTATCCCTCGGAAAGCAAATGACCGGAAAAATGGCGCAAAATGTTCGCAATGCCCTACAGGCAGATAATATCTCCAGTTTTCCCGCGAAAAAATCAAAAGATCCTGAGAGCCAGCCAAAATACGTAGGTATCCCTCGGAAAGCAAATGACCGGAAAAATGGCGCAAAATGTTCGCAATGCCCTACAGGCAGATAATATCCAGTTTTTTCCGCGAAAAAATCAAAAGATCCTGAGAGCCAGCCAAAATACGTAGGTATCCCTCGGAAAGCAAATGACCGGAAAAATGGCGCAAAATGTTCGCAATGCCCTACAGGCAGATAATATCCAGTTTTTTCGCGAAAAAATCAAAAGATCCTGAAAGCCAGCCAAAATACGCAGGTATCCCTCGGAAAGCAAATGACCGGAAAAATGGCGCAAAATGTTCGCAATGCCCTACAGGCAGATAATATCCAGTTTTTTCCGCGAAAAAATCAAAAGATCCTGAGAGCCAGCCAAAATACGTCGGTATCCCTTGGAAAGCAAATGACCGGAAAAATGGCGCAAAATGTTCGCAATGCCCTACAGGCAGATAATATCCAGTTTTTTTCGCGAAAAAATCAAAAGATCCTGAGAGCCAGCCAAAATACGTAGGTATCCCTCGGAAAGCAAATGACCGGAAAAATGGCGCAAAATGTTCGCAATGCCCTACAGGCAGATAATATCCAGTTTTTTCCGCGAAAAAATCAAAAGATCCTGAGAGCCAGCCAAAATACGTAGGCATCCCTCGGAAAGCAAATGACCGGAAAAATGGCGCAAAATGTTTGCAATGCCCTACAGGCAGATAATATCCAGCTTTTTCCGCGAAAAAATCAAAAGATCCTGAGAGCCAGCAAAAATACGTAGGTATCCCTTGGAAAGCAAATGACCGGAAAAATGGCACAAAATGTTCGCAATGCCCTACAGGCAGATAATATCCAGTTTTTCCGCGAAAAAATCAAAAGATCCTGAGAGCCAGCCAAAATACGTAGGTATCCCTGGGAAGGCAAATGACCGGAAAAATGGCGCAAAATGTTCGCAATGCCCTACAGGCAGATAATATCTAGTTTTTTCCGCGAAAAAATCAAAAGATCCTGAGAGCCAGCCAAAATACGTAGGTATCCCTCGGAAAGCAAATGACCGGAAAAATGGCGCAAAATGTTTGCAATGCCCTACAGGCAGATAATATCCAGTTTTTTCCGCGAAAAAATCAAAAGATCCTGAGAGCCAGCCAAAATACGTAGGTATCCCTCGGAAAGCAAATGACCGGAAAAATGGCGCAAAATGTTCGCAATGTCCTACAGGCAGATAATATCCAGTTTTTCCCGCGAAAAAATCAAAAGATCCTGAGAGCCAGCCAAAATACGTAGGTATCCCTCGGAAAGCAAATGACCGGAAAAATGGCGCAAAATGTTCGCAATGCCCTACAGGCAGATAATATCCAGTTTTTTCCGCGAAAAAATCAAAAGATCCTGAAAGCCAGCCATAATACGTAGGTATCCCTTGGAAAGCAAATGACCGGAAAAATGGCGCAAAATGTTCGCAATGCCCTACAGGCAGATAATATCCAGTTTTTTCCGCGAAAAAATCAAAAGATCCTGAGAGCCAGCCAAAATACGTAGGGATCCCTCGGAAAGCAAATTACCGGAAAAATGGCGCAAAATGTTCGCAATGCCCTACAGGCAGATAATATCCAGTTTTTTCCGCGAAAAAATCAAAAGATCCTGAGAGCCAGCCAAAATACGTAGGTATCCCTCGGAAAGCAAATGACCGGAAAAATGGCGCAATATGTTCGCAATGCCCTACAGGCAGATAATATCCAGTTTTTTCCGCGAAAAAATCAAAAGATCCTGAGAGCCAGCCAAAATACGTAGCTATCCCTTGGAAAGCAAATGACCGGAAAAATGGCGCAAAATGTTCGCAATGCCCTACAGGCAGATAATATCCAGTTTTTTCCGCGAAAAAATCAAAAGATCCTGAGAGCCAGCCAAAATACGTAGGCATCCTTCGGAAAGCAAATGACCGGAAAAATGGCGCAAAATGTTCGCAATGCCCTACAGGCAGATAATATCCAGTTTTTTCCGCGAAAAAATCAAAAGATCCTGAGAGCCAGCCAAAATACGTAGGGATCCCTTGGAAAGCAAATTACCGGAAAAATGGCGCAAAATGTTCGCAATGCCCTACAGGCAGATAATATCCAGTTTTTTCCGCGAAAAAATCAAAAGATCCTGAGAGCCAGCCAAAATACGTAGGTATCCCTCGGAAAGCAAATGACCGGAAAAATGGCGCAAAATGTTCGCAATGCCCTACAGGCAGATAATATCCAGTTTTTTCCGCGAAAAAATCAAAAGATCCTGAGAGCCAGCCAAAATACGTAGGCATCCCTTGGAAAGCAAATGACCGGAAAAATGGCGCAAAATGTTCGCAATGCCCTACAGGCAGATAATATCCAGTTTTTTCCGCGAAAAAATCAAAAGATCCTGAGAGCCAGCCAAAATACGTAGGGATCCCTCGGAAAGCAAATGACCGGAAAAATGGCGCAAAATGTTCGCAATGCCCTACAGGCAGATAATATCCAGTTTTTTTCGCGAAAAAATCAAAAGATCCTGAGAGCCAGCCAAAATACGTAGGTATCCCTCGGAAAGCAAATGACCGGAAAAATGGCGCAAAATGTTCGCAATGCCCTACAGGCAGATAATATCCAGTTTTTTCCGCGAAAAAATCAAAAGATCCTGAGAGCCAGCCAAAATACGTAGGCATCCCTTGGAAAGCAAATGACCGGAAAAATGGCGCAAAATGTTCGCAATGCCCTACAGGCAGATAATATCCAGTTTTTTCCGCGAAAAAATCAAAAGATCCTGAGAGCCAGCCAAAATACGTAGGTATCCCTCGGAAAGCAAATGACCGGAAAAATGGCGCAAAATGTTCGCAATGCCCTGCAGGCAGATAATATCCAGTTTTTTCCGCAAAAAAATCAAAAGATCCTGAAAGCCAGCCAAAATACGTAGGTATCCCTCGGAAAGCAAATGACCGGAAAAATGGCGCAAAATGTTCGCAATGCCCTACAGGCAGATAATATCCAGTTTTTTCCGCGAAAAAATCAAAAGATCCTGAGAGCCAGCCAAAATACGTAGGTATCCCTCGGAAAGCAAATGACCGGAAAAATGGCGCAAAATGTTCGCAATGCCCTACAGGCAGATAATATCCAGTTTTTTCCGCTAAAAAATCAAAAGATCCTGAGAGCCAGCCAAAATACGTAGGTATCCCTTGGAAAGCAAATGACCGGAAAAATGGCGCAAAATGTTCGCAATGCCCTACAGGCAGATAATATCCAGTTTTTTCCGCGAAAAAATCAAAAGATCCTGAGAGCCAGCCAAAATACGTAGGTATCCCTCGGAAAGCAAATGACCGGAAAAATGGCGCAAAATGTTCGCAATGCCCTACAGGCAGATAATATCCAGTTTTTTCCGCGAAAAAATCAAAAGATCCTGAGAGCCAGCCAAAATACGAAGGTATCCCTCGGAAAGCAAATGACCGGAAAAATAGCGCAAAATGTTCGCAATGCCCTACAGGCAGATAATATCCAGTTTTTTCCGCGAAAAAATCAAAAGATCCTGAGAGCCAGCCAAAATACGTAGGTATCCCTCGGAAAGCAAATGACCGGAAAAATGGCGCAAAATGTTCGCAATGCCCTACAGGCAGATAATATCCAGTTTTTTCCGCGAAAAAATCAAAAGATCCTGAGAGCCAGCCAAAATACGCAGGTATCAATTGGAAAGCAAATGACCGGAAAAATGGCGCAAAATGTTCGCAATGCCCTACAGGCAGATAATATCCAGTTTTTTCCGCGAAAAAATCAAAAGATCCTGAGAGCCAGCCAAAATACGTAGGTATCCCTTGGAAAGCAAATGACCGGAAAAATGGCGCAAAATGTTCGCAATGCCCTACAGGCAGATAATATCCAGTTTTTTTCGCGAAAAAATCAAAAGATCCTGAGAGCCAGCCAAAATACGTAGGTATCCCTTGGAAAGCAAATGACCGGAAAAATGGCGCAAAATGTTCGCAATGCCCTACAGGCAGATAATATCCAGTTTTTTCCGCGAAAAAATCAAAAGATCCTGAGAGCCAGCCAAAATACGTAGGTATCCCTCGGAAAGCAAATGACCGGAAAAATGGCGCAAAATGTTCGCAATGCCCTACAGGCAGATAATATCCAGTTTTTTCCGCGAAAAAATCAAAAGATCCTGAGAGCCAGCCAAAATACGTAGGTATCCCTCGGAAAGCAAATGACCGGAAAAATGGCGCAAAATGTTTGCAATGCCCTACAGGCAGATAATATCCAGTTTTTTCCGCGAAAAAATCAAAAGATCCTGAGAGCCAGCCAAAATACGTAGGTATCCCTCGGAAAGCAAATGACCGGAAAAATGGCGCAAAATGTTCGCAATGCCCTACAGGCAGATAATATCCAGTTTTTTCCGCGAAAAAATCAAAAGATCCTGAGAGCCAGCCAAAATACGTAGGTATCCCTCGGAAAGCAAATGACCGGAAAAATGGCGCAAAATGTTCGCAATGCCCTACAGGCAGATAATATCCAGTTTTTTCCGCGAAAAAATCAAAAGATCCTGAGAGCCAGCCAAAATACGTAGGTATCCCTTGGAAAGCAAATGACCGGAAAAATGGCGCAAAATGTTCGCAATGCCCTACAGGCAGATAATATCCAGTTTTTTCCGCGAAAAAATCAAAAGATCCTGAGAGCCAGCCAAAATACGTAGGTATCCCTTGGAAAGCAAATGACCGGAAAAATGGTGCAAAATGTTCGCAATGCCCTACAGGCAGGTAATATTCAGTTTTTTTCGCAAAAAAATCAAAAGATCCTGAAAGCCAGCCAAAATACGTAGGTATCCCTTGGAAAGCAAATGACCGGAAATATGACGCAAAATGTTTGCAATGCCCTACAGGAAGATAATATCCAGTTTTTTCCGCGAAAAAATCAACAGATCCTGAGAGCCAGCCAAAATACGTCGGTATCCTTGGAAAGCAAATGACCGGAAAAATGGCGCAAAATGTTCGCAATCCCCTACAGGCAGATAATATCCAGTTTTTTCCGCGAAAAAATCAAAAGATCCTGAGAGCCAGCCAAAATACGTAGGTATCCCTCGGAAAGCAAATGACCGGAAAAATGGCGCAAAATGTTCGCAATGCCCTACAGGCAGATAATATCCAGTTTTTTCCGCGAAAAAATCAAAAGATCCTGAGAGCCAGCCAAAATACGTAGGTATCCCTCGGAAAGCAAATGACCGGAAAAATGGCGCAAAATGTTCGCAATGCCCTACAGGCAGATAATATCCAGTTTTTTCCGCGAAAAATTCAAAAGATCCTGAGAGCCAGCCAAAATACGTAGGTATCCCTCGGAAAGCAAATGACCGAAAAATGGCGCAAAATGTTCGCAATGCCCTACAGGCAGATAATATCTAGTTTTTTCCGCGAAAAAATCAAAAGATCCTGAGAGCCAGCCAAAATACGTAGGGATCCCTCGGAAAGCAAATGACCGGAAAAATGGCGCAAAATGTTCGCAATGCCCTACAGGCAGATAATATCCAGTTTTTTCCGCGAAAAAATCAAAAGATCCTGAGAGCCAGCCAAAATACGTAGGTATCCCTCGGAAAGCAAATGACCGGAAAACTGGCGCAAAATGTTCGCAATGCCCTACAGGCAGATAATATCCAGTTTTTTCCGCGAAAAAATCAAAAGATCCTGAGAGTCAGCCAAAATACGTAGGTATCCCTCGGAAAGCAAATGACCGGAAAAATAGCGCAAAATGCTCGCAATGCCCTACAGGCAGATAATATCCAGTTTTTTCCGCGAAAAAATCAAAAGATCCTGAGAGCCAGCCAAAATACGTAGGTATCCCTCGGAAAGCAAATGACCGAAAAATTGGCGCAACATGTTCGCAATGCCCTACAGGCAGATAATATCCAGTTTTTTCCGCGAAAAAATCAAAAGATCCTGAGAGCCAGCCAAAATACGTAGGTATCCCTCGGAAAGCAAATGACCGGAAAAATGGCGCAAAATGTTCGCAATGCCCTACAGGCAGATAATATCCAGTTTTTTCCGCGAAAAAATCAAAAGATCCTGAGAGCCAGCCAAAATACGTAGGTATCCCTTGGAAAGCAAATGACCGGAAAAATGACGCAAAATGTTCGCAATGCCCTACAGGCAGATAATATCCAGTTTTTTCCGCGAAAAAATCAAAAGATCCTGAGAGCCAGCCAAAATACGTAGCTATCCCTTGGAAAGCAAATGACCGGAAAAATGGCACAAAATGTTCGCAATGCCCTACAGGCAGATAATATCCAGTTTTTTCCGCGAAAAAATCAAAAGATCCTGAGAGCCAGCCAAAATACGTAGGTATCCCTTGGAAAGCAAATGACCGGAAAAATGGCGCAAAATGTTCGCAATGCCCTACAGGCAGATAATATCCAGTTTTTTCCGCGAAAAAATCAAAAGATCCTGAGAGCCAGCCAAAATACGTAGGTATCCCTCGGAAAGCAAATGACCGAAAAAATGGCGCAAAATGTTCGCAATGCCCTACAGGCAGATAATATCCAGTTTTTCCGCGAAAAAATCAAAAGATCCTGAGAGCCAGCCAAAATACGTAGGCATCCCTCGGAAAGCAAATGACCGGAAAAATGGCGCAAAATGTTCGCAATGCCCTACAGGCAGATAATATCCAGTTTTTTCCGCGAAAAAATCAAAAGATCCTGAGAGCCAGCCAAAATACGTAGGTATCCCTTGGAAAGCAAATGACCGGAAAAATGGCGCAAAATGTTCGCAATGCCCTACAGGCAGATAATATCCAGTTTTTTCCGCGAAAAAATCAAAAGATCCTGAGAGCCAGCCAAAATACGTAGGTATCCCTTGGAAAGCAAATGACCGGAAAAATGGCACAAAATGTTCGCAATGCCCTACAGGCAGATAATATCCAGTTTTTTCCGCGAAAAAATCAAAAGATCCTGAGAGCCAGCCAAAATACGTAGCTATCCCTTGGAAAGCAAATGACCGGAAAAATGGCACAAAATGTTCGCAATGCCCTACAGGCAGATAATATCCAGTTTTTTCCGCGAAAAAATCAAAAGATCCTGAGAGCCAGCCAAAATACGTAGCTATCCCTTGGAAAGCAAATGACCGGAAAAATGGCACAAAATGTTCGCAATGCCCTACAGGCAGATAATATCCAGTTTTTTCCGCGAAAAAATCAAAAGATCCTGAGAGCCAGCCAAAACACGTAGGTATCCCTTGGAAAGCAAATGACCGGAAAAATGGCGCAAAATGTTCGCAATGCCCTACAGGCAGATAATATCCCGTTTTTTCCGCGAAAAAATCAAAAGATCCTGAGAGCCAGCCAAAATACGTAGGTATCCCTCGGAAAGCAAATGACCGGAAAAATGGCGCAAAATGTTCGCAATGCCCTACAGGCAGATAATATCCAGTTTTTTCCGCGAAAAAATCAAAAGATCCTGAGAGCCAGCCAAAATACGTAGGCATCCCTCGGAAAGCAAATGACCGGAAAAATGGCGCAAAATGTTCGCAATGCCCTACAGGCAAATAATATCCAGTTTTTTCCGCGAAAAAATCAAAAGATCCTGAGAGCCAGCAAAAATACGTAGGTATCACTTGGAAAGCAAATGACCGGAAAAATGGCGCAAAATGTTCGCAATGCCCTACAGGCAGATAATATCCAGTTTTTTCCGCAAAAAATCAAAAGATCCTGAGAGCCAGCCAAAATACGTAGGTATCCCTCGGAAAGCAAATGACCGGAAAAATGGCACAAAATGTTCGCAATGCCCTACAGGCAGATAATATCCAGTTTTTTCCGCGAAAAAATCAAAAGATCCTGAGAGCCAGCCAAAATACGTAGCTATCCCTTGGAAAGCAAATGACCGGAAAAATGGCACAAAATGTTCGCAATGCCCTACAGGCAGATAATATCCAGTTTTTTCCGCGAAAAAATCAAAAGATCTTGAGAGCCAGCCAAAATACGTAGGTATCCCTTGGAAAGCAAATGACCGGAAAAATGGCGCAAAATGTTCGCAATGCCCTACAAGCAGATAATATCCAGTTTTTTCCGCGAAAAAATCAAAAGATCCTGAGAGCCAGCCAAAATACGTAGGCATCCCTCGGAAAGCAAATGACCGGAAAAATGGCGCAAAATGTTCGCAATGCCCTACAGGCAGATAATATCCAGTTTTTTCCGCGAAAAAATCAAAAGATCCTGAGAGCCAGCCAAAATACGTAGGTATCCCTTGGAAAGCAAATGACCGGAAAAATGGCACAAAATGTTCGCAATGCCCTACAGGCAGATAATATCCAGTTTTTTCCGCGAAAAAATCAAAAGATCCTGAGAGCCAGCCAAAATACGTAGCTATCCCTTGGAAAGCAAATGACCGGAAAAATGGCACAAAATGTTCGCAATGCCCTACAGGCAGATAATATCCAGTTTTTTCCGCGAAAAAATCAAAAGATCCTGAGAGCCAGCCAAAATACGTAGCTATCCCTTGGAAAGCAAATGACCGGAAAAATGGCACAAAATGTTCGCAATGCCCTACAGGCAGATAATATCCAGTTTTTTCCGCGAAAAAATCAAAAGATCCTGAGAGCCAGCCAAAACACGTAGGTATCCCTTGGAAAGCAAATGACCGGAAAAATGGCGCAAAATGTTCGCAATGCCCTACAGGCAGATAATATCCAGTTTTTTCCGCGAAAAAATCAAAAGATCCTGAGAGCCAGCCAAAATACGTAGGTATCCCTCGGAAAGCAAATGACCGGAAAAATGGCGCAAAATGTTCGCAATGCCCTACAGGCAGATAATATCCAGTTTTTTCCGCGAAAAAATCAAAAGATCCTGAGAGCCAGCCAAAATACGTAGGCATCCCTCGGAAAGCAAATGACCGGAAAAATGGCGCAAAATGTTCGCAATGCCCTACAGGCAAATAATATCCAGTTTTTTCCGCGAAAAAATCAAAAGATCCTGAGAGCCAGCAAAAATACGTAGGTATCACTTGGAAAGCAAATGACCGGAAAAATGGCGCAAAATGTTCGCAATGCCCTACAGGCAGATAATATCCAGTTTTTTCCGCAAAAAATCAAAAGATCCTGAGAGCCAGCCAAAATACGTAGGTATCCCTCGGAAAGCAAATGACCGGAAAAATGGCACAAAATGTTCGCAATGCCCTACAGGCAGATAATATCCAGTTTTTTCCGCGAAAAAATCAAAAGATCCTGAGAGCCAGCCAAAATACGTAGCTATCCCTTGGAAAGCAAATGACCGGAAAAATGGCACAAAATGTTCGCAATGCCCTACAGGCAGATAATATCCAGTTTTTTCCGCGAAAAAATCAAAAGATCCTGAGAGCCAGCCAAAATACGTAGGTATCCCTTGGAAAGCAAATGACCGGAAAAATGGCGCAAAATGTTCGCAATGCCCTACAAGCAGATAATATCCAGTTTTTTCCGCGAAAAAAACAAAAGATCCTGAATGCCAGCAAAAATTCGTAAGTATCCCTTGGCAAGCAAATGACCGGAAAAATGGCGCAAAATGTTCGCAATGCCCTACAGGCAGATAATATCCAGTTTTTTCCGCGAAAAAAACAAAAGATCCTGAAAGCCAGCAAAATTTGGTAAGTATCCCTTGGCAAGCAAATGACCGGAAAAATGGCGCAAAATGTTCGCAATGCCCTACAGGCAGATAATATCCAGTTTTTTCTGCGAAAAAAAACAAAAGATCCTGAATGCCAGCAAAATTGGTAAGTATCCATTGGCAAGCAAATGACCGGAAAAATGGCGCAAAATGTTCGCAATGCCCTACAGGCAGATAATATCCAGTTTTTTCCGCGAAAAAAACAAAAGATCCTGAATGCCAGCAAAAATACGTAAGTATCCCTTGGCAAGCAAATGACCGGAAAAATGGCGCAAATTTTTCGCAATGCCCTACAGGCAGATAATATCCAGTTTTTTCCGCGAAAAAAACAAAAGATCCTGAATGCCAGCAAAAATTCGTAAATATCCCTTGGCAAGCAAATGACCTGAAAAATGGCGCAAAATGTTCGCAATGCCCTACAGGCAGATAATATCCAGTTTTTTCCGCGAAAAAAACAAAAGATCCTGAAAGCCAGCAAAAATACGTAAGTATCCCTTGGCAAGCAAATGACCGGAAAAATGGCGCAAAATGTTCGCAATGCCCTACAGGCAGATAATATCCAGTTTTTTCCGCGAAAAAAAACAAAAGATCCTGAATGCCAGCAAAAATTGGTAAGTATCCCTTGGCAAGCAAATGACCGGAAAAATGGCGCAAAATGTTCGCAATGCCCTACAGGCAGATAATATCCAGTTTTTTCCGCGAAAAAAACAAAAGATCCTGAAAGCCAGCAAAAATACGTAAGTATCCCTTGGCAAGCAAATGACCGGAAAAATGGCGCAAAATGTTCGCAATGCCCTACAGGCAGATAATATCCAGTTTTTTCCGCGAAAAAAACAAAAGATCCTGAATGCCAGCAAAAATTCGTAAGTATCCCTTGGCAAGCAAATGACCGGAAAAATGGCGCAAAATGTTCGCAATGCCCTACAGGCAGATAATATCCAGTTTTTTCCGCGAAAAAAACAAAAGATCCTGAAAGCCAGCAAAATTTGGTAAGTATCCCTTGGCAAGCAAATGACCGGAAAAATGGCGCAAAATGTTCGCAATGCCCTACAGGCAGATAATATCCAGTTTTTTCCGCGAAAAAAACAAAAGATCCTGAAAGCCAGCAAAAATACGTAAGTATCCCTTGGCAAGCAAATGACCGGAAAAATGGCGCAAAATGTTGGCAATGCCCTACAGGCAGATAATATCCAGTTTTTTCCGCGAAAAAAACAAAAGATCCTGAATGCCAGCAAAAATACGTAAGTATCCCTTGGCAAGCAAATGACCGGAAAAATGGCGCAAAATGTTCGCAATGCCCTACAGGCAGATAATATCCAGTTTTTTCCGCGAAAAAAACAAAAGATCCTGAAAGCCAGCAAAAATTGGTAAGTATCCCTTGGCAAGCAAATGACCGGAAAAATGGCGCAAAATGTTCGCAATGCCCTACAGGCAGATAATATCCAGTTTTTTCCGCAAAAAAAACAAAAGATCCTGAAAGCCAGCAAAAATACGTAAGTATCCCTTGGCAAGCAAATGACCGGAAAAATGGCGCAAAATGTTCGCAATGCCCTACAGGCAGATAATATCCAGTTTTTTCCGCGAAAAATACAAAAGATCCTGAATGCAAGCAAAAATACGTAAGTATCCCTTGGCAAGCAAATGACCGGAAAAATGGCGCAAAATGTTCGCAATGCCCTACAGGCAGATAAAATCCAGTTTTTTCCGCGAAAAAAAACAAAAGATCCTGAATGCCAGCAAAAATACGTAAATATCCCTTGGCAAGCAAATGACCGGAAAAATGGCGCAAAATGTTCGCAATGCCCTACAGGCAGATAAAATCCAGTTTTTTCCGCGAAAAAAACAAAAGATCCTGAATGCCAGCAAAAATTGATAAGTATCCCTTGGCAAGCAAATGACCGGAAAAATGGCGCAAAATGTTCGCAATGCCCTACAGGCAGATAATATCCAGTTTTTTCCGCGAAAAAAACAAAAGATCCTGAAAGCCAGCAAAAATACGTAAGTATCCCTTGGCAAGCAAATGACCGGAAAAATGGCGCAAATTTTTCGCAATGCCCTACAGGCAGATAATATCCAGTTTTTTCCGCGAAAAAAACAAAAGATCCTGAAAGCCAGCAAAAATTGGTAAGTATCCCTTGGCAAGCAAATGACCGGAAAAATGGCGCAAAATGTTCGCAATGCCCTACAGGCAGATAATATCCAGTTTTTTCCGCGAAAAAAGAAAAGATCCTGAAAGCCAGCAAAAATACGTAAGTATCCCTTGGCAAGCAAATGACCGGAAAAATGGCGCAAAATGTTCGCAATGCCCTACAGGCAGATAATATCCAGTTTTTTCCGCGAAAAAAAACAAAAGATCCTGAATGCCAGCAAAAATACGTAAGTATCCCTTGGCAAGCAAATGACCGGAAAAATGGCGCAAAATGTTCGCAATGCCCTACAGGCAGATAATATCCAGTTTTTTCCGCGAAAAAAACAAAAGATCCTGAATGCCAGCAAAAATTGGTAAGTATCCATTGGCAAGCAAATGACCGGAAAAATGGCGCAAAATGTTCGCAATGCCCTACAGGCAGATAATATCCAGTTTTTTCCGCGAAAAAAACAAAAGATCCTGAATGCCAGCAAAAATACGTAAGTATCCCTTGGCAAGCAAATGACCGGAAAAATGGCGCAAATTTTTCGCAATGCCCTACAGGCAGATAATATCCAGTTTTTTCCGCGAAAAAAACAAAAGATCCTGAATGCCAGCAAAAATTCGTAAGTATCCCTTGGCAAGCAAATGACCGGAAAAATGGCGCAAAATGTTTGCAATGCCCTACAGGCAGATAATATCCAGTTTTTTCCGCGAAAAAAAACAAAAGATCCTGAACGCCAGCCAGAAATACGTAAATATCCCTCGGCAAGCAAATGACCGGAAAAATGGCGCAAAATGTTCGCATGGCCCTAGAGGCAGATAATATCCAGTTTTTTTCGCGAAAAAATCAAAGGCTGCTGAACGCCAGCAAGAAATACGTAAATATCCCTCGGCAAGCAAATGACTGGAAAAATGGCGCAAAATGTTCGCATGGCCCTAGAGGCAGATAATATCCAGTTTTTTTCGCGAAAAAATCAAAGGCTGCTGAACGCCAGCCAGAAATACGTAAATATCCCTCGGCAAGCAAATGACCGGAAAAATGGCGCAAAATGTTCGCATGGCCCTAGAGGCAGATAATATCCAGTTTTTTCCGCGAAAAAATCAAAGGCTGCTGAACGCCAGCAAGAAATACGTAAATATCCCTCGGCAAGCAAATGACCGGAAAAATGGCGCAAAATGTTCGCATGGCCCTAGAGCCAGATAATATCCAGTTTTTTCCGCGAAAACATCAAAGGCTGCTGAACGCCAGCAAGAAATACGTAAATATCCCTCGGCAAGCAAATGACCGGAAAAATGGCGCAAAATGTTCGCATGGCCCTAGAGGCAGATAATATCCAGTTTTTTCCGCGAAAACATCAAAGGCTGCTGAACGCCAGCTAGAAATACGTAAATATCCCTCGGCAAGCAAATGACCGGAAAAATGGCGCAAAATGTTCGCATGGCCCTAGAGGCAGATAATATCCAGTTTTTTCCGCGAAAAAATCAAAGGCTGCTGAACGCCAGCCAGAAATACGTAAATATCCCTCGGCAAGCAAACGACCGGAAAAAATGGCGCAAAATGTTCGCATGGCCCTAGAGGCAGATAATATCCAGTTTTTTCCGCGAAAAAATCAAAGGCTGCTGAACGCCAGCCAGAAATACATAAATATCCCTCGGCAAGCAAACGACCGGAAAAATGGCGCAAAATGTTCGCATGGCCCTAGAGGCAGATAATATCCAGTTTTTTTCGCGAAAAAATCAAAGGCTGCTGAACGCCAGCCAGAAATACGTAAATATCCCTCGGCAAGCAAATGACCGGAAAAATGGCGCAAAATGTTCGCATGGCCCTAGAGGCAGATAATATCCAGTTTTTTCCGCGAAAAAATCAAAGGCTGCTGAACGCCAGCCAGAAATACGTAAATATCCCTCGGCAAGCAAATGACCGGAAAAATGGCGCAAAATGTTCGCATGGCCCTAGAGGTAGATGATATCCATTTTTTTCCGCGAAAAAATCAAAGGCTGCTGAACGCCAGCAAGAAATACGTAAATATCCCTCGGCAAGCAAATGACTGGAAAAATGGCGCAAAATGTTCGCATGGCCCTAGAGGCAGATAATATCCATTTTTTTCCGCGAAAAAATCAAAGGCTGCTGAACGCCAGCCAGAAATACGTAAATATCCCTCGGCAAGCAAAACGACCGGAAAAATGGCGCAAAATGTTCGCATGGCCCTAGCGGCAGATAATATCCAGTTTTTTCCGCGAAAAAATCAAAGGCTGCTGAACGCCAGCCAGAAATACATAAATATCCCTCGGCAAGCAAATGACCGGAAAAATGGCGCAAAATGTTCGCATGGCCCTAGAGGCAGATAATATCCAGTTTTTTCCGCGAAAAAATCAAAGGCCTCTGAACGCCAGCCAGAATTACGTAAATATCCCTCGGCAAGCAAATGACCGGAAAAATGGCGCAAAATGTTCGCATGGCGCTAGAGGCAGATAATATCCAGTTTTTTCCGCGAAAAAATCAAAGCCTGCTGAACGCCAGCCAGAAATACGTAAATATCCCTCGCAAGCAAATGACCGGAAAAATGGCGCAAAATGTTCGCATGGCGCTAGAGGCAGATAATATCCAGTTTTTTCCGCGAAAAAATCAAAGGCTGCTGAACGCCAGCCAGAAATACATAAATATCCCTCGGCAAGCAAATGACCGGAAAAATGGCGCAAAATGTTTGCATGGCCCTAGAGGCAGATAATATCCAGTTTTTTCCGCGAAAAAATCAAAGGCTGCTGAACGCCAGCCAGAAATACGTAAATATCCCTCGGCAAGCAAATGACCGGAAAAATGGCGCAAAATGTTCGCATGGCCCTAGCGGCAGATAATATCCAGTTTTTTCCGCGAAAAAATCAAAGGCTGCTGAACGCCAGCCAGAAATACGTAAATATCCCTCGGCAAGCAAATGACCGGAAAAATGGCGCAAAATGTTCGCATGGCCCTAGAGGCAGATAATATCCAGTTTTTTCCGCGAAAAAATCAAAGGCTGCTGAATGCCAGCCAGAAATACATAAATATCCCTCGGCAAGCAAATGACCGGAAAAATGGCGCAAAATGTTCGCATGGCCTAGAGGCAGATAATATCCAGTTTTTTCCGCGAAAAAATCAAAGGCTGCTGAACGCCAGCCAGAAATACGTAAATATCCCTCGGCAAGCAAATGACCGGAAAAATGGCGCAAAATGTTCGCATGGCCCTAGCGGCAGATAATATCCAGTTTTTTCCGCGAAAAAATCAAAGGCTGCTGAACGCCAGCCAGAAATACATAAATATCCCTCGGCAAGCAAATGACCGGAAAAATGGCGCAAAATGTTCGCATGGCCCTAGAGGCAGATAATATCCAGTTTTTTCCGCGAAAAAACCAAAGGCCTCTGAACGCCAGCCAGAATTACGTAAATATCCCTCGGCAAGCAAATGACCGGAAAAATGGCGCAAAATGTTCGCATGGCGCTAGAGGCAGATAATATCCAGTTTTTTCCGCGAAAAAATCAAAGCCTGCTGAACGCCAGCCAGAAATACGTAAATATCCCTCGGCAAGCAAATGACCGGAAAAATGGCGCAAAATGTTCGCATGGCGCTAGAGGCAGATAATATCCAGTTTTTTCCGCGAAAAAATCAAAGGCTGCTGAACGCCAGCCAGAAATACGTAAATATCCCTCGGCAAGCAAATGACCGGAAAAATGGCGCAAAATGTTCGCATGGCCCTAGCGGCAGATAATATCCAGTTTTTTCCGCGAAAAAATCAAAGGCTGCTGAACGCCAGCCAGAAATACGTAAATATCCCTCGGCAAGCAAATGACCGGAAAAATGGCGCAAAATGTTCGCATGGCCCTAGAGGCAGATAATATACAGTTTTTTCCGCGAAAAATCAAAGGCTGCTGAACGCCAGCCAGAAATACGTAAATATCCCTCGGCAAGCAAATGACCGGAAAAATGGCGCAAAATGTTCGCATGGCCCTAGAGGCAGATAATATCCAGTTTTTTCCGCGAAAAAATCAAAGGCTGCTGAACGCCAGCCAGAAATACATAAATATCCCTCGGCAAGCAAATGACCGGAAAAATGGCGCAAAATGTTCGCATGGCCCTAGAGGCAGATAATATCCAGTTTTTTCCGCGAAAAAATCAAAGGCTGCTGAACGCCAGCCAGAAATACGTAAATATCCCTCGGCAAGCAAATGACCGGAAAAATGGCGCAAAATGTTCGCATGGCGCTAGAGGCAGATAATATCCAGTTTTTTCCGCGAAAAAATCAAAGGCTGCTGAACGCCAGCCAGAAATACGTAAATATCCCTCGGCAAGCAAATGACCGGAAAAAATGGCGCAAAATGTTCGCATGGCCCTAGCGGCAGATAATATCCAGTTTTTTCCGCGAAAAAATCAAAGGCTGCTGAACGCCAGCCAGAAATACGTAAATATCCCTCGGCAAGCAAATGACCGGAAAAATGGCGCAAAATGTTCGCATGGCCCTAGCGGCAGATAATATCCAGTTTTTTCCGCGAAAAAATCAAAGGCTGCTGAACGCCAGCCAGAAATATCCCTCGGCAAGCAAATGACCGGAAAAATGGCGCAAAATGTTCGCATGGCCCTAGAGGCAGATAATATCCAGTTTTTTCCGCGAAAAAATCAAAGGCCTCTGAACGCCAGCCAGAATTACGTAAATATCCCTCGGCAAGCAAATGACCGGAAAAATGGCGCAAAATGTTCGCATGGCCCTAGAGGCAGATAATATCCAGTTTTTTCCGCGAAAAAATCAAAGGCTGCTGAACGCCAGCCAGAAATACGTAAATATCCCTCGGCAAGCAAATGACCGGAAAAATGGCGCAAAATGTTCGCATGGCGCTAGAGGCAGATAATATCCAGTTTTTTCCGCGAAAAAATCAAAGGCTGCTGAACGCCAGCCAGAAATACGTAAATATCCCTCGGCAAGCAAATGACCGGAAAAATGGCGCAAAATGTTCGCATGGCCCTAGAGGCAGATAATATCCAGTTTTTTCCGCGAAAAAATCAAAGGCTGCTGAACGCCAGCCAGAAATACATAAATATCCCTCGGCAGGCAAATGACCGGAAAAATGGCGCAAAATGTTCGCATGGCCCTAGAGGCAGATAATATCCAGTTTTTTCCGCGAAAAAATCAAAGCCTGCTGAACGCCAGCCAGAAATACGTAAATATCCCTCGGCAAGCAAATGACCGGAAAAATGGCGCAAAATGTTCGCATGGCCCTAGCGGCAGATAATATCCAGTTTTTTCCGCGAAAAAATCAAAGGCTGCTGAACGCCAGCCAGAAATACGTAAATATCCCTCGGCAAGCAAATGACCGGAAAAATGGCGCAAAATGTTCGCATGGCCCTAGAGGCAGATAATATCCAGTTTTTTCCGCGAAAAAATCAAAGGCTGCTGAACGCCAGCCAGAAATACGTAAATATCCCTCGGCAAGCAAATGACCGGAAAAATGGCGCAAAATGTTCGCATGGCCCTAGAGGCAGATAATATCCAGTTTTTTCCGCGAAAAAATCAAAGGCTGCTGAACGCCAGCCAGAAATACGTAAATATCCCTCGGCAAGCAAATGACCGGAAAAATGGCGCAAAATTTTCGCATGGCGCTAGAGGCAGATAATATCCAGTTTTTTCCGCGAAAAAATCAAAGGCTGCTGAACGCCAGCCAGAAATACGTAAATATCCCTCGGCAAGCAAATGACCGGAAAAATGGCGCAAAATGTTCGCATGGCCCTAGAGGCAGATAATATCCAGTTTTTTCCGCGAAAAAATCAAAGGCTGCTGAACGCCAGCCAGAAATACGTAAATATCCCTCGGCAAGCAAATGACCGGAAAAATGGCGCAAAATGTTCGCATGGCCCTAGAGGCAGATAATATCCAGTTTTTTCCGCGAAAAAATCAAAGGCTGCTGAACGCCAGCCAGAAATACATAAATATCCCTCGGCAAGCAAATGACCGGAAAAATGGCGCAAAATGTTCGCATGGCCTAGAGGCAGATAATATCCAGTTTTTTCCGCGAAAAAATCAAAGGCTGCTGAACGCCAGCCAGAAATACGTAAATATCCCTCGGCAAGCAAATGACCGGAAAAATGGCGCAAAATGTTCGCATGGCCCTAGAGGCAGATAATATCCAGTTTTTTCCGCGAAAAAATCAAAAGCTGCTGAACGCCAGCCAGAAATACGTAAATATCCCTCGGCAAGCAAATGACCGGAAAAATGGCGCAAAATGTTCGCATGGCGCTAGAGGCAGATAATATCCAGTTTTTTCCGCGAAAAAATCAAAGGCTGCTGAACGCCAGCCAGAAATACGTAAATATCCCTCGGCAAGCAAATGACCGGAAAAATGGCGCAAAATGTTCGCATGGCCCTAGCGGCAGATAATATCCAGTTTTTTCCGCGAAAAAATCAAAGGCTGCTGAACGCCAGCCAGAAATACGTAAATATCCCTCGGCAAGCAAATGACCGGAAAAATGGCGCAAAATGTTCGCATGGCCCTAGAGGCAGATAATATCCAGTTTTTTCCGCGAAAAAATCAAAGGCTGCTGAACGCCAGCCAGAAATACATAAATATCCCTCGGCAAGCAAATGACCGGAAAAATGGCGCAAAATGTTCGCATGGCGCTAGAGGCAGATAATATCCAGTTTTTTCCGCGAAAAAATCAAAGCCTGCTGAACGCCAGCCAGAAATACGTAAATATCCCTCGGCAAGCAAATGACCGGAAAAATGGCGCAAAATGTTCGCATGGCCCCTAGCGGCAGATAATATCCAGTTTTTTCCGCGAAAAAATCAAAGGCTGCTGAACGCCAGCCAGAAATACGTAAATATCCCTCGGCAAGCAAATGACCGGAAAAATGGCGCAAAATGTTCGCATGGCCCTAGAGGCAGATAATATCCAGTTTTTTCCGCGAAAAAATCAAAGGCTGCTGAACGCCAGCCAGAAATACGTAAATATCCCTCGGCAAGCAAATGACCGGAAAAATGGCGCAAAATGTTCGCATGGCCCTAGAGGCAGATAATATCCAGTTTTTTCCGCGAAAAAATCAAAGGCTGCTGAACGCCAGCCAGAAATACGTAAATATCCCTCGGCAAGCAAAATGACCGGAAAAATGGCGCAAAATGTTCGCATGGCGCTAGAGGCAGATAATATCCAGTTTTTTCCGCGAAAAAATCAAAGCCTGCTGAACGCCAGCCAGAAATACGTAAATATCCCTCGGCAAGCAAATGACCGGAAAAATGGCGCAAAATGTTCGCATGGCCCTAGAGGCAGATAATATCCAGTTTTTTCCGCGAAAAAATCAAAGGCTGCTGAACGCCAGCCAGAAATACGTAAATATCCCTCGGCAAGCAAATGACCGAAAAATGGCGCAAAATGTTCGCATGGCCCTAGAGGCAGATAATATCCAGTTTTTTCCGCGAAAAAATCAAAGGCTGCTGAACGCCAGCCAGAAATACGTAAATATCCCTCGGCAAGCAAATGACCGGAAAAATGGCGCAAAATGTTCGCATGGCGCTAGAGGCAGATAATATCCAGTTTTTTTCCGCGAAAAAATCAAAGGCTGCTGAACGCCAGCCAGAAATACGTAAATATCCCTCGGCAAGCAAATGACCGGAAAAATGGCGCAAAATGTTCGCATGGCCCTAGCGGCAGATAATATCCAGTTTTTTCCGCGAAAAAATCAAAGGCTGCTGAACGCCAGCCAGAAATACGTAAATATCCCTCGGCAAGCAAATGACCGGAAAAATGGCGCAAAATGTTCGAATGGCCCTAGAGGCAGATAATATCCAGTTTTTTCCGCGAAAAAATCAAAGGCTGCTGAACGCCAGCCAGAAATACGTAAGTATCCCTTGGCAAGCAAATGACCGGAAAAATGGCGCAAAATGTTCGCAATGCCCTACAGGCAGATAATATCCAGTTTTTTCCGCGAAAAAAACAAAAGATCCTGAATGCCAGCAAAAATTGGTAAGTATCCCTTGGCAAGCAAATGACCGGAAAAATGGCGCAAAATGTTCGCAATGCCCTACAGGCAGATAATATCCAGTTTTTTCCGCGAAAAAAACAAAAGATCCTGAATGCCAGCAAAAATTGGTAAGTATCCCTTGGCAAGCAAATGACCGGAAAAATGGCGCAAAATGTTCGCAATGCCCTACAGGCAGATAATATCCAGTTTTTTCCGCGAAAAAAACAAAAGATCCTGAATGCCAGCAAAAATACGTAAGGTTCCCTTGGCAAGCAAATGACCGGAAAAATGGCGCAAAATGTTCGCAATGCCCTACAGGCAGATAATATCCAGTTTTTTCCGCGAAAAAAACAAAAGATCCTGAATGCCAGCAAAAATTGGTAAGTATCCCTTGGCAAGCAAATGACCGGAAAAATGGCGCAAAATGTTCGCAATGCCCTACAGGCCGATAATATCCAGTTTTTTCCGCGAAAAAAACAAAAGATCCTGAATGCCAGCAAAAATTGGTAAGTATCCCTTGGCAAGCAAATGACCGGAAAAATGGCGCAAAATGTTCGCAATGCCCTACAGGCAGATAATATCCAGTTTTTTCCGCGAAAAAAACAAAAGATCCTGAATGCCAGCAAAAATTGGTAAGTATCCCTTGGCAAGCAAATGACCGGAAAAATGGCGCAAAATGTTCGCAATGCCCTACAGGCAGATAATATCCAGTTTTTTCCGCGAAAAAAACAAAAGATCCTGAATGCCAGCAAAAATTGGTAAGTATCCCTTGGCAAGCAAATGACCGGAAAAATGGCGCAAAATGTTCGCAATGCCCTACAGGCAGATAATATCCAGTTTTTTCCGCGAAAAAAACAAAAGATCCTGAATGCCAGCAAAAATACGTAAGTATCCCTTGGCAAGCAAATGACCGGAAAAATGGCGCAAAATGTTCGCAATGCCCTACAGGCAGATAATATCCAGTTTTTTCCGCGAAAAAAACAAAAGATCCTGAATGCCAGCAAAAATTGGTAAGTATCCCTTGGCAAGCAAATGACCGGAAAAATGGCGCAAAATGTTCGCAATGCCCTACAGGCAGATAATATCCAGTTTTTTCCGCGAAAAAAACAAAAGATCCTGAATGCCAGCAAAAATACGTAAGTATCCCTTGGCAAGCAAATGACCGGAAAAATGGCGCAAAATGTTCGCAATGCCCTACAGGCAGATAATATCCAGTTTTTTCCGCGAAAAAAACAAAAGATCCTGAATGCCAGCAAAAATTGGTAAGTATCCCTTGGCAAGCAAATGACCGGAAAAATGGCGCAAAATGTTCGCAATGCCCTACAGGCAGATAATATCCAGTTTTTTCCGCGAAAAAAACAAAAGATCCTGAATGCCAGCAAAAATTGGTAAGTATCCCTTGGCAAG
>CAWWDL010000104.1:17500-24658 GCA_963942545.1 Oxycera nigricornis | reverse complement strand
ATCCGATTTTCATTAGATCCTAATGGAAAATACACGGCGCTACTAAGCTCCATACATCCGATTTTCATTAGATCCTAATGGAAAATACACGGCGCTACTATGCTCCATACAATCCGATTTTCATTAGATCCTAATGGAAAATACACGGCGCTACTAAGCTCCATACATCCGATTTTCATTAGATCCTAATGGAAAATACACGCCGCTACTAAGCTCATACACTTTGATTTTCATTAGATCCTAATGGAAAATACACGGCGCTACTATGCTCCATACATCCGATTTTCATTAGATCCTAATGGAAAATACACGGCGCTACTAAGCTCCATACATCCGATTTTCATTAGATCCTAATGGAAAATACACGGCGCTACTATGCTCCATACATCCGATTTTCATTAGATCCTAATGGAAAATACACGGCGCTACTATGCTCCATACATCCGATTTTCATTAGATCCTAATGGAAAATACACGGCGCTACTATGCTCCATACATCCGATTTTCATTAGATCCTAATGGAAAATACACGGCGCTACTATGCTCCATACATCCGATTTTCATTAGATCCTAATGGAAAATACACGGCGCTACTAAGCTCCATACATCCGATTTTCATTAGATCCTAATGCAAAATACACGGCGCTACTAAGCTCATACACTTTGATTTTCATTAGATCCTAATGGAAAATACACAGCGCTTCTATGCTCCATACATCCGATTTTCATTAGATCCTAATGGAAAATACACGGCGCTACTAAGACCATACACTTTGATTTTCATTAGATCCTAATGGAAAATACACGGCGCTACTATGCTCCATACATCCGATTTTCATTAGATCCTAATACAAAATACACGGCGCTACTAAGCTCATACACTTTGATTTTCATTGGATCTACTAAGCTCCATACAAAACATGCGACCTGAGTTTATCAATAATTAATGAAAAGCTTAGTAGATAATTTACTCAGTCAGGGTTTTTGGTACGAAAGTACTATAAGGGATAGTGGTTGCTTTGAAGAGGCACAAACCGAATTTCATTAACATCTAATGATTATTAACAAAAATGAATGGGTTCATATGGAGAGGTGTGAAATGAAAGATTTTGTTGATGTTTTCGGTGCATTGGCAGGTCGAAAGTGGCATTTAATATTAGATGTTGATAAGAGTTGAAGGAAATGATGGGTCACAGTATGCGATGCATGTGTGAAGTGATGGAAGTATATGAAAAATGTAAATTTTCATGGAGAAAGGAGAGTCCGTATGAAATTACAATAAGAAGTGATAGATAGTGTAGCATATGGCTCTCCGATATGAAGACAAAATAGTAAATGCTTTTATTATGTTATTAATAAAAGTCATTTGGTCACTATATGTGACGAGTGAGGCTTGACGAAATCTATATAATGTGTGTAAATTCACATACTACCAGGTGAGATCACGACTCTAGCAACCAAACAGGCCATCTACGGACAAAAGATCCAAAAGTAGGTGGTAGTTAGTGGCATGTGTCTGATGTGATCAAATTTCATTGTCTTTTGACACTTTTATGCGATATCTTGAGGAAAATTTGGCAATATGTTAACTATATATTATAGTTAATATGAATATACAATTATTACACCGAGAGTGTATAATGATAAAAGCCGAAAAACAGAAGAAGACTAATATAATGATCAAACACATCAAACAAAGATCATTTTATATGATGTACACTTGATGTACATATAAGAAATATGCAAACATGCTTGTAAATACACGACACTATGATGAATGTCTAATACAAAATGAGAATATGGGGGTTCTCAAAATGATCGATCATACACTCAAATAAACAAAGATCATCAATTTATATGATGTACACTTGATGTACACATAAGTCTAATACAAAATGAGAATATGAGGGGTTCTCAAAATGATCGATTATACACTCAAATATACAAAGATCATCAATTTATATGATGTACACTTGATGTACACATAAGTCTAATACAAAATGAGAATATGGGGGTTCTCAAAATGATCGATCATACACTCAAATAGACAAAGATCATCAATTTATATGATGTACACTTGATGTACACATGAGAAACATGCTTGCTTGGTACAAAATGAGAATTTTATGCTTGTAATTCTCAGTACAAAAGATAAACGATAATAATTCGAATAGAAATTCAATTATTAAAAATGAAATATTTCGCATGGAAATATTTATAAACATTATTCTGGTTGATCCTGCCAGTAGTTATATGCTTGTCTCAAAGATTAAGCCATGCATGTCTAAGTACACACGAATTAATAGTGAAACCGCAAAAGGCTCATTATATCAGTTATGGTTCCTTAGATCATTAACAGTTACTTGGATAACTGTGGTAATTCTAGAGCTAATACATGCAATATAAACACGAACCTTATGGAACGTGTGCTTTTATTAGACTAAAACCAAGCGATCTTTCAGATCGTACAATTGGTTGAACTCTGGATAATTTGCAGATCGTATGGTCTCGTACCGACGACAGATCTTTCAAATGTCTGCCCTATCAACTATTGATGGTAGTATCTTGGACTACCATGGTTGCAACGGGTAACGGGGAATCAGGGTTCGATTCCGGAGAGGGAGCCTGAGAAACGGCTACCACATCTAAGGAAGGCAGCAGGCGCGTAAATTACCCAATCCCAGCACGGGGAGGTAGTGACGAAAAATAACAATACAGGACTCATATCCGAGGCCCTGTAATTGGAATGAGTTAACTTTAAATCCTTTAACAAGGACCCATTGGAGGGAAAGTCTGGTGCCAGCAGCCGCGGTAATTCCAGCTCCAATAGCGTATATTAAAGTTGTTGCGGTTAAAACGTTCGTAGTTGAACCTGTGCTTCATACGGGTAGTACACCATCATTTGGTACGTACATTACCATTGTATGCAAGCGTATTATCGGTGGAATTATTAATAAATGATGTTTCTGCGGAACTTCATTAATGGTAGTGCCTATTTAAACCTGCTTCAGTGCTCTTAACCGAGTGTTGTTGTGGGCCGGTACAATTACTTTGAACAAATTAGAGTGCTTAAAGCAGGCTTCAAATGCCTGAATATTTTGTGCATGGAATAGTGGAAGAAGACCTCTGATTTATTTCATTGGTTTTTAAATCAAGAGGAAATGATTAATAGAAGCAGTTGGGGGCATTAGTATTACGACGCGAGAGGTGAAATTCTTGGACCGTCGTAAGACTAACTTAAGCGAAAGCATTTGCCAAAGATGTTTTCATTAATCAAGAACGAAAGTTAGAGGTTCGAAGGCGATCAGATACCGCCCTAGTTCTAACCATAAACGATGCCAGCTAGCAATTGGGTGTAGCTACTACTATGGCTCTCTCAGTCGCTTCCCGGGAAACCAAAGCTTTTGGGCTCCGGGGGAAGTATGGTTGCAAAGCTGAAACTTAAAGGAATTGACGGAAGGGCACCACCAGGAGTGGAGCCTGCGGCTTAATTTGACTCAACACGGGAAAACTTACCAGGTCCGAACATAAATGAGTAAGACAGATTGATAGCTCTTTCTCGAATCTATGGGTGGTGGTGCATGGCCGTTCTTAGTTCGTGGAGTGATTTGTCTGGTTAATTCCGCTAACGAACGAGACTCAAATATATTAAATAGATGCTTACAGGATTATGGTGTTTGAAACTTTATACAGCCGTCATTTATTAGGTTACAGCAATGTGCCTATTATTTTGATTAGTTTGTATAAGTTGAGCCGTACCTGTTTGTTTGTCCCATCAATACGGACACTAGCTTCTTAAATGGACAAATTGCGTCTAGCAATAACGAGATTGAGCAATAACAGGTCTGTGATGCCCTTAGATGTCCTGGGCTGCACGCGCGCTACAATGAAAGTATCAACGTGTATTTCCTAGACCGAGAGGTCCGGGTAAACCGCTGAATCACTTTCATGCTTGGGATTGTGAACTGAAACTGTTCACATGAACCTGGAATTCCCAGTAAGTGCGAGTCATTAACTCGCATTGATTACGTCCCTGCCCTTTGTACACACCGCCCGTCGCTACTACCGATTGAATTATTTAGTGAGGTCTCCGGACGTGATCACTGTGACGCCTCGTGTGTTACGGTTGTTTTGCAAAAGTTGACCGAACTTGAGTATTTAGAGGAAGTAAAAGTCGTAACAAGGTTTCCGTAGGTGAACCTGCGGAAGGATCATTAATGATACCTTCATCAAAAACACACATGAATCCATTATCATATCAATAAAGCGTTAATTGAGAAATTGAATGAAATGGAAAGAAATATATTTGCAAATAATTGCAGATAAAGAGAAAAAATATGATGGGCAGGCATCATTATTTTTTAAAATTCCGGAGGATATGAAGACACGATGTAGGAAAGCACATCGATTGTCAAAAGAGAAATGCTACATTGTAGCATAATAAATATATGCTTGTCACATTTGTGAGTCGTAGAAATACTTCTCACATAAATAAACGTATTCAAAAGAATACATCAGGGATAACTGAAGACACCGGGGTAATAACATTCGTTGTTATAGTAAATCCTCCAATCTGTCCTTCCGGGACAAAATTTGTGAGTCGTATATTATTCTCACAGAAATTGCGAATAAACAGAAAAATATGATGAACAGCTCATCATTATTTTTTCAAAGACGTAACACGGTGCCTGAAACCACATCGTTTATCAGAAGAAATGTGCTACATTGTAGCATAATAATGTGAGTCGTAGAAGTTTTATTGCGACAAGTACTTCTCACAAAACACGAGGTTTACACCTCTAAGCGTAATAAGTAGAACCTAGAACTAAAACATAATATTGAAATATATCAGTTACACTTGTATATATAGAAGTATAAAACTCGTTTATTAATTTAAACAAGAAATAAATAAATAAAGAAATATATATATATAAGTTAGCTATTCAAACCTAGTTTGGGTACAAGACATTCGTAACAGATATATATAAAATATTTTGAAAATGTAAAATGTGACGTGAGTAACGAAAACTTTTTACACAAAAGCGAATAAAAAAAAATTACCCTAAGCGGAGGATCACTTGGCTCATGGGTCGATGAAGAACGCAGCAAACTGCGCGTCATCGTGTGAACTGCAGGACACATGAACATCGACATTTTGAACGCATATTGCAGTCCATGCTATACGTATATATCCAATATATGCTGCATGGACTACATATGGTTGAGGGTTGTTAGAATATCTCTAAAATTATAGATACCGGGTTGCTCTTAATCTATACTTATGTATAGATTTTGGTGCTTTTAATGTATTATTAGAAATCATATTGAATTGTTACATACAAATCATACATTGTTTTCTATAATATTAAGAATATCTATTGAATTAATGAAAACTTTAATGTTTTTTTATTCAAACAGTATATCAAAGTTATATATATTATAACAAGAATATCAAATAAAACAATTATATAAAAATTCAATAGATGTACACACACATACAATGTGTGTGTTTTGCTTTAATTTTTAAAGCAAATGAAATACAGAACAAAAATTTAAAACAACCTCAACTCATATGAGACTACTCCCTGAATTTAAGCATATTAATGAGGGAAGGAAAAGAAACTAACCAGGATTTTCTTAGTAGCGGCGAGCGAAAAGAAAAAAGTTCATCACTGAGTTATTTTGTTAATTTAACAAATATAAGATGCAGTGTATGGAGTATCCATATTCTAGTATGATAAATTAATAATCCAAGTCCTTCTTGAATGAGGCCATTTACCCATAGAGGGTGCCAGGCCCGTAGTGATATTAATGATTACTAGAGGATATTTCCTAAGAGTCGTGTTGCTTGATAGTGCAGCACTAATTTGGTGGTAAACTCCATCTAAAACTAAATATAACCATGAGACCGATAGCAAACAAGTACCGTGAGGGAAAGTTGAAAAGAACTCTGAATAGAGAGTTAAAAAGTACGTGAAACTGCTTAGGGGTTAAGCCCGATGAACCTGAATATCTGATATGAAAAATTCATCATTAGAAGCATATTATGTGAAAATATAATGTGTGAATAGTGTGCAATTTTTTCATAATAAAGACATTGTTATCTGTTAATAAAACATATTATGTATATAATTTTTATCATAAGGACCACAAGATAAAGCTTATTCGTTAGTCAAAATTTATTTTTTGTCTATGAATAAAATCTAAAATATTTCGATATTGTGGCTACCGGATAAATGATTGACAGATTTCCAAATATAAATATAACGCTAAACATTTATTAAATGTTATAATAAATATATATTCTATGTATTATATATTCAATTATATGCGTTCATATGATAAACAATGCTATAGATTTAGGATACCTTCGGGACCCGTCTTGAAACACGGACCAAGAAGTCTAACATGTGTGCAAGTCATTGGGTTTGAATTGATTTTCAAAACCTAAAGGCGTAATTAACTTAACTAAAAAATGGGATTATTATATATTTATGAAAATACAATATAAAATCCATCCCGGGGCGTTCCATACAGTTATGTATTTTAATATTGATGAATTTATTTGTCTTTATTATTGATACCTCTAACTGGAGCGTACCTTGAGCATAAATGTTGTGACCCGAAAGATGGTGAACTATACCTGATCAGGTTGAAGTCAGGGGAAACCCTGATGGAAGACCGAAACAGTTCTGACGTGCAAATCGATTGTCAGAATTGGGTATAGGGGCGAAAGACCAATCGAACCATCTAGTAGCTGGTTCCCTCCGAAGTTTCCCTCAGGATAGCTGGCGCAAATAAAGATTATTTAAAATAATCTTATCTGGTAAAGCGAATGATTAGAGGCATTAGGGCCGAAACGACCTTAACCTATTCTCAAACTTTAAATGGGTAAGAATCTTATCTTACTTGATATGAAGATAAAGACTATGATATATTGTGCCCAGTGGGCCACTTTTGGTAAGCAGAACTGGCGCTGTGGGATGAACCAAACGTAATGTTACGGTGCCTAAATTAACAACTCATACTGATACCATGAAAGGCGTTGCTTGCTTAAAACAGCAGGACGGTGGACATGGAAGTCGTAAACCGCTAAGGAGTGTGTAACAACTCACCTGCCGAAGCAACTAGCCCTTAAAATGGATGGCGCTCAAGTTG
>CAWWDL010000104.1:0-12500 GCA_963942545.1 Oxycera nigricornis | reverse complement strand
TACGAGCGGTGCAAGTTCTATTAGAACCTAATGGAAAACGACACAAATTCCCACGTACCTCCATACGAGAGAGGTGTGGGCCTCATTAGATCCTAATGAAAAATTTCAAAACATGCTGATAGAGCGGTATAAAACCGATTTTCAAATGAAAACCACAAATTATGAACACGTTCCATACAAAAGAAATGGACTTTCGAAGGGCTTGACTCAAAAACACATGCCCGCACTAAGCTCCATACGAGCGGTGCAAGTTCTATTAGAACCTAATGGAAAACGACACAAATTCCCACGTACCTCCATACGAGAGAGGTGTGGGCCTCATTAGATCCTAATGAAAAATTTCAAAACATGCTGATAGAGCGGTATAAAACCGATTTTCAAATGAAAACCACAAATTATGAACACGTTCCATACAAAAGAAATGGACTTTCGAAGGGCTTGACTCAAAAACACATGCCCGCACTAAGCTCCATACGAGCGGTGCAAGTTCTATTAGAACCTAATGGAAAACGACACAAATTCCCACGTACCTCCATACGAGAGAGGTGTGGGCCTCATTAGATCCTAATGAAAAATTTCAAAACATGCTGATAGAGCGGTATAAAACCGATTTTCAAATGAAAACCACAAATTATGAACACGTTCCATACAAAAGAAATGGACTTTCGAAGGGCTTGACTCAAAAACACATGCCCGCACTAAGCTCCATACGAGCGGTGCAAGTTCTATTAGAACCTAATGGAAAACGACACAAATTCCCACGTACCTCCATACGAGAGAGGTGTGGGCCTCATTAGATCCTAATGAAAAATTTCAAACATGCTGATAGAGCGGTATAAAACCGATTTTCAAATGAAAACCACAAATTATGAACACGTTCCATACAAAAGAAATGGACTTTCGAAGGGCTTGACTCAAAAACACATGCCCGCACTAAGCTCCATACGAGCGGTGCAAGTTCTATTAGAACCTAATGGAAAACGACACAAATTCCCACGTACCTCCATACGAGAGAGGTGTGGGCCTCATTAGATCCTAATGAAAAATTTCAAAACATGCTGATAGAGCGGTATAAAACCGATTTTCAAATGAAAACCACAAATTATGAACACGTTCCATACAAAAGAAATGGACTTTCGAAGGGCTTGACTCAAAAACACATGCCCGCACTAAGCTCCATACGAGCGGTGCAAGTTCTATTAGAACCTAATGGAAAACGACACAAATTCCCACGTACCTCCATACGAGAGAGGTGTGGGCCTCATTAGATCCTAATGAAAAATTTCAAAACATGCTGATAGAGCGGTATAAAACCGATTTTCAAATGAAAACCACAAATTATGAACACGTTCCATACAAAAGAAATGGACTTTCGAAGGGCTTGACTCAAAAACACATGCCCGCACTAAGCTCCATACGAGCGGTGCAAGTTCTATTAGAACCTAATGGAAAACGACACAAATTCCCACGTACCTCCATACGAGAGAGGTGTGGGCCTCATTAGATCCTAATGAAAAATTTCAAAACATGCTGATAGAGCGGTATAAAACCGATTTTCAAATGAAAACCACAAATTATGAACACGTTCCATACAAAAGAAATGGACTTTCGAAGGGCTTGACTCAAAACACATGCCCGCACTAAGCTCCATACGAGCGGTGCAAGTTCTATTAGAACCTAATGGAAAACGACACAAATTCCCACGTACCTCCATACGAGAGAGGTGTGGGCCTCATTAGATCCTAATGAAAAATTTCAAAACATGCTGATAGAGCGGTATAAAACCGATTTTCAAATGAAAACCACAAATTATGAACACGTTCCATACAAAAGAAATGGACTTTCGAAGGGCTTGACTCAAAAACACATGCCCGCACTAAGCTCCATACGAGCGGTGCAAGTTCTATTAGAACCTAATGGAAAACGACACAAATTCCCACGT
This sequence comes from Oxycera nigricornis, assembly GCA_963942545.1. Taxonomy (NCBI): domain Eukaryota; kingdom Metazoa; phylum Arthropoda; class Insecta; order Diptera; family Stratiomyidae; genus Oxycera; species Oxycera nigricornis. The sequence continues at coordinate 10,558 of CAWWDL010000104.1, read as the reverse complement.
ACCTCCATACGAGAGAGGTGTGGGCCTCATTAGATCCTAATGAAAAATTTCAAAACATGCTGATAGAGCGGTATAAAACCGATTTTCAAATGAAAACCACAAATTATGAACACGTTCCATACAAAAGAAATGGACTTTCGAAGGGCTTGACTCAAAAACACATGCCCGCACTAAGCTCCATACGAGCGGTGCAAGTTCTATTAGAACCTAATGGAAAACGACACAAATTCCCACGTACCTCCATACGAGAGAGGTGTGGGCCTCATTAGATCCTAATGAAAAATTTCAAAACATGCTGATAGAGCGGTATAAAACCGATTTTCAAATGAAAACCACAAATTATGAACACGTTCCATACAAAAGAAATGGACTTTCGAAGGGCTTGACTCAAAAACACATGCCCGCACTAAGCTCCATACGAGCGGTGCAAGTTCTATTAGAACCTAATGGAAAACGACACAAATTCCCACGTACCTCCATACGAGAGAGGTGTGGGCCTCATTAGATCCTAATGAAAAATTTCAAAACATGCTGATAGAGCGGTATAAAACCGATTTTCAAATGAAAACCACAAATTATGAACACGTTCCATACAAAAGAAATGGACTTTCGAAGGGCTTGACTCAAAAACACATGCCCGCACTAAGCTCCATACGAGCGGTGCAAGTTCTATTAGAACCTAATGGAAAACGACACAAATTCCCACGTACCTCCATACGAGAGAGGTGTGGGCCTCATTAGATCCTAATGAAAAATTTCAAAACATGCTGATAGAGCGGTATAAAACCGATTTTCAAATGAAAACCACAAATTATGAACACGTTCCATACAAAAGAAATGGACTTTCGAAGGGCTTGACTCAAAAACACATGCCCGCACTAAGCTCCATACGAGCGGTGCAAGTTCTATTAGAACCTAATGGAAAACGACACAAATTCCCACGTACCTCCATACGAGAGAGGTGTGGGCCTCATTAGATCCTAATGAAAAATTTCAAAACATGCTGATAGAGCGGTATAAAACCGATTTTCAAATGAAAACCACAAATTATGAACACGTTCCATACAAAAGAAATGGACTTTCGAAGGGCTTGACTCAAAAACACATGCCCGCACTAAGCTCCATACGAGCGGTGCAAGTTCTATTAGAACCTAATGGAAAACGACACAAATTCCCACGTACCTCCATACGAGAGAGGTGTGGGCCTCATTAGATCCTAATGAAAAATTTCAAAACATGCTGATAGAGCGGTATAAAACCGATTTTCAAATGAAAACCACAAATTATGAACACGTTCCATACAAAAGAAATGGACTTTCGAAGGGCTTGACTCAAAAACACATGCCCGCACTAAGCTCCATACGAGCGGTGCAAGTTCTATTAGAACCTAATGGAAAACGACACAAATTCCCACGTACCTCCATACGAGAGAGGTGTGGGCCTCATTAGATCCTAATGAAAAATTTCAAAACATGCTGATAGAGCGGTATAAAACCGATTTTCAAATGAAAACCACAAATTATGAACACGTTCCATACAAAAGAAATGGACTTTCGAAGGGCTTGACTCAAAAACACATGCCCGCACTAAGCTCCATACGAGCGGTGCAAGTTCTATTAGAACCTAATGGAAAACGACACAAATTCCCACGTACCTCCATACGAGAGAGGTGTGGGCCTCATTAGATCCTAATGAAAAATTTCAAAACATGCTGATAGAGCGGTATAAAACCGATTTTCAAATGAAAACCACAAATTATGAACACGTTCCATACAAAAGAAATGGACTTTCGAAGGGCTTGACTCAAAAACACATGCCCGCACTAAGCTCCATACGAGCGGTGCAAGTTCTATTAGAACCTAATGGAAAACGACACAAATTCCCACGTACCTCCATACGAGAGAGGTGTGGGCCTCATTAGATCCTAATGAAAAATTTCAAAACATGCTGATAGAGCGGTATAAAACCGATTTTCAAATGAAAACCACAAATTATGAACACGTTCCATACAAAAGAAATGGACTTTCGAAGGGCTTGACTCAAAAACACATGCCCGCACTAAGCTCCATACGAGCGGTGCAAGTTCTATTAGAACCTAATGGAAAACGACACAAATTCCCACGTACCTCCATACGAGAGAGGTGTGGGCCTCATTAGATCCTAATGAAAAATTTCAAAACATGCTGATAGAGCGGTATAAAACCGATTTTCAAATGAAAACCACAAATTATGAACACGTTCCATACAAAAGAAATGGACTTTCGAAGGGCTTGACTCAAAAACACATGCCCGCACTAAGCTCCATACGAGCGGTGCAAGTTCTATTAGAACCTAATGGAAAACGACACAAATTCCCACGTACCTCCATACGAGAGAGGTGTGGGCCTCATTAGATCCTAATGAAAAATTTCAAAACATGCTGATAGAGCGGTATAAAACCGATTTTCAAATGAAAACCACAAATTATGAACACGTTCCATACAAAAGAAATGGACTTTCGAAGGGCTTGACTCAAAAACACATGCCCGCACTAAGCTCCATACGAGCGGTGCAAGTTCTATTAGAACCTAATGGAAAACGACACAAATTCCCACGTACCTCCATACGAGAGAGGTGTGGGCCTCATTAGATCCTAATGAAAAATTTCAAAACATGCTGATAGAGCGGTATAAAACCGATTTTCAAATGAAAACCACAAATTATGAACACGTTCCATACAAAAGAAATGGACTTTCGAAGGGCTTGACTCAAAAACACATGCCCGCACTAAGCTCCATACGAGCGGTGCAAGTTCTATTAGAACCTAATGGAAAACGACACAAATTCCCACGTACCTCCATACGAGAGAGGTGTGGGCCTCATTAGATCCTAATGAAAAATTTCAAAACATGCTGATAGAGCGGTATAAAACCGATTTTCAAATGAAAACCACAAATTATGAACACGTTCCATACAAAAGAAATGGACTTTCGAAGGGCTTGACTCAAAAACACATGCCCGCACTAAGCTCCATACGAGCGGTGCAAGTTCTATTAGAACCTAATGGAAAACGACACAAATTCCCACGTACCTCCATACGAGAGAGGTGTGGGGCCTCATTAGATCCTAATGAAAAATTTCAAAACATGCTGATAGAGCGGTATAAAACCGATTTTCAAATGAAAACCACAAATTATGAACACGTTCCATACAAAAGAAATGGACTTTCGAAGGGCTTGACTCAAAAACACATGCCCGCACTAAGCTCCATACGAGCGGTGCAAGTTCTATTAGAACCTAATGGAAAACGACACAAATTCCCACGTACCTCCATACGAGAGAGGTGTGGGCCTCATTAGATCCTAATGAAAAATTTCAAAACATGCTGATAGAGCGGTATAAAACCGATTTTCAAATGAAAACCACAAATTATGAACACGTTCCATACAAAAGAAATGGACTTTCGAAGGGCTTGACTCAAAAACACATGCCCGCACTAAGCTCCATACGAGCGGTGCAAGTTCTATTAGAACCTAATGGAAAACGACACAAATTCCCACGTACCTCCATACGAGAGAGGTGTGGGCCTCATTAGATCCTAATGAAAAATTTCAAAACATGCTGATAGAGCGGTATAAAACCGATTTTCAAATGAAAACCACAAATTATGAACACGTTCCATACAAAAGAAATGGACTTTCGAAGGGCTTGACTCAAAAACACATGCCCGCACTAAGCTCCATACGAGCGGTGCAAGTTCTATTAGAACCTAATGGAAAACGACACAAATTCCCACGTACCTCCATACGAGAGAGGTGTGGGCCTCATTAGATCCTAATGAAAAATTTCAAAACATGCTGATAGAGCGGTATAAAACCGATTTTCAAATGAAAACCACAAATTATGAACACGTTCCATACAAAAGAAATGGACTTTCGAAGGGCTTGACTCAAAAACACATGCCCGCACTAAGCTCCATACGAGCGGTGCAAGTTCTATTAGAACCTAATGGAAAACGACACAAATTCCCACGTACCTCCATACGAGAGAGGTGTGGGCCTCATTAGATCCTAATGAAAAATTTCAAAACATGCTGATAGAGCGGTATAAAACCGATTTTCAAATGAAAACCACAAATTATGAACACGTTCCATACAAAAGAAATGGACTTTCGAAGGGCTTGACTCAAAAACACATGCCCGCACTAAGCTCCATACGAGCGGTGCAAGTTCTATTAGAACCTAATGGAAAACGACACAAATTCCCACGTACCTCCATACGAGAGAGGTGTGGGCCTCATTAGATCCTAATGAAAAATTTCAAAACATGCTGATAGAGCGGTATAAAACCGATTTTCAAATGAAAACCACAAATTATGAACACGTTCCATACAAAAGAAATGGACTTTCGAAGGGCTTGACTCAAAAACACATGCCCGCACTAAGCTCCATACGAGCGGTGCAAGTTCTATTAGAACCTAATGGAAAACGACACAAATTCCCACGTACCTCCATACGAGAGAGGTGTGGGCCTCATTAGATCCTAATGAAAAATTTCAAACATGCTGATAGAGCGGTATAAAACCGATTTTCAAATGAAAACCACAAATTATGAACACGTTCCATACAAAAGAAATGGACTTTCGAAGGGCTTGACTCAAAAACACATGCCCGCACTAAGCTCCATACGAGCGGTGCAAGTTCTATTAGAACCTAATGGAAAACGACACAAATTCCCACGTACCTCCATACGAGAGAGGTGTGGGCCTCATTAGATCCTAATGAAAAATTTCAAAACATGCTGATAGAGCGGTATAAAACCGATTTTCAAATGAAAACCACAAATTATGAACACGTTCCATACAAAAGAAATGGACTTTCGAAGGGCTTGACTCAAAAACACATGCCCGCACTAAGCTCCATACGAGCGGTGCAAGTTCTATTAGAACCTAATGGAAAACGACACAAATTCCCACGTACCTCCATACGAGAGAGGTGTGGGCCTCATTAGATCCTAATGAAAAATTTCAAAACATGCTGATAGAGCGGTATAAAACCGATTTTCAAATGAAAACCACAAATTATGAACACGTTCCATACAAAAGAAATGGACTTTCGAAGGGCTTGACTCAAAAACACATGCCCGCACTAAGCTCCATACGAGCGGTGCAAGTTCTATTAGAACCTAATGGAAAACGACACAAATTCCCACGTACCTCCATACGAGAGAGGTTGTGGGCCTCATTAGATCCTAATGAAAAATTTCAAAACATGCTGATAGAGCGGTATAAAACCGATTTTCAAATGAAAACCACAAATTATGAACACGTTCCATACAAAAGAAATGGACTTTCGAAGGGCTTGACTCAAAAACACATGCCCGCACTAAGCTCCATACGAGCGGTGCAAGTTCTATTAGAACCTAATGGAAAACGACACAAATTCCCACGTACCTCCATACGAGAGAGGTGTGGGCCTCATTAGATCCTAATGAAAAATTTCAAAACATGCTGATAGAGCGGTATAAAACCGATTTTCAAATGAAAACCACAAATTATGAACACGTTCCATACAAAAGAAATGGACTTTCGAAGGGCTTGACTCAAAAACACATGCCCGCACTAAGCTCCATACGAGCGGTGCAAGTTCTATTAGAACCTAATGGAAAACGACACAAATTCCCACGTACCTCCATACGAGAGAGGTGTGGGCCTCATTAGATCCTAATGAAAAATTTCAAAACATGCTGATAGAGCGGTATAAAACCGATTTTCAAATGAAAACCACAAATTATGAACACGTTCCATACAAAAGAAATGGACTTTCGAAGGGCTTGACTCAAAAACACATGCCCGCACTAAGCTCCATACGAGCGGTGCAAGTTCTATTAGAACCTAATGGAAAACGACACAATTCCCACGTACCTCCATACGAGAGAGGTGTGGGCCTCATTAGATCCTAATGAAAAATTTCAAAACATGCTGATAGAGCGGTATAAAACCGATTTTCAAATGAAAACCACAAATTATGAACACGTTCCATACAAAAGAAATGGACTTTCGAAGGGCTTGACTCAAAAACACATGCCCGCACTAAGCTCCATACGAGCGGTGCAAGTTCTATTAGAACCTAATGGAAAACGACACAAATTCCCACGTACCTCCATACGAGAGAGGTGTGGGCCTCATTAGATCCTAATGAAAAATTTCAAAACATGCTGATAGAGCGGTATAAAACCGATTTTCAAATGAAAACCACAAATTATGAACACGTTCCATACAAAAGAAATGGACTTTCGAAGGGCTTGACTCAAAAACACATGCCCGCACTAAGCTCCATACGAGCGGTGCAAGTTCTATTAGAACCTAATGGAAAACGACACAAATTCCCACGTACCTCCATACGAGAGAGGTGTGGGCCTCATTAGATCCTAATGAAAAATTTCAAAACATGCTGATAGAGCGGTATAAAACCGATTTTCAAATGAAAACCACAAATTATGAACACGTTCCATACAAAAGAAATGGACTTTCGAAGGGCTTGACTCAAAAACACATGCCCGCACTAAGCTCCATACGAGCGGTGCAAGTTCTATTAGAACCTAATGGAAAACGACACAAATTCCCACGTACCTCCATACGAGAGAGGTGTGGGCCTCATTAGATCCTAATGAAAAATTTCAAAACATGCTGATAGAGCGGTATAAAACCGATTTTCAAATGAAAACCACAAATTATGAACACGTTCCATACAAAAGAAATGGACTTTCGAAGGGCTTGACTCAAAAACACATGCCCGCACTAAGCTCCATACGAGCGGTGCAAGTTCTATTAGAACCTAATGGAAAACGACACAAATTCCCACGTACCTCCATACGAGAGAGGTGTGGGCCTCATTAGATCCTAATGAAAAATTTCAAAACATGCTGATAGAGCGGTATAAAACCGATTTTCAAATGAAAACCACAAATTATGAACACGTTCCATACAAAAGAAATGGACTTTCGAAGGGCTTGACTCAAAAACACATGCCCGCACTAAGCTCCATACGAGCGGTGCAAGTTCTATTAGAACCTAATGGAAAACGACACAAATTCCCACGTACCTCCATACGAGAGAGGTGTGGGCCTCATTAGATCCTAATGAAAAATTTCAAAACATGCTGATAGAGCGGTATAAAACCGATTTTCAAATGAAAACCACAAATTATGAACACGTTCCATACAAAAGAAATGGACTTTCGAAGGGCTTGACTCAAAAACACATGCCCGCACTAAGCTCCATACATCCGATTTTCACTAGATCCTAATGGAAAATACACGGCGCTACTAAGCTCCATACATCCGATTTTCATTAGATCCTAATGGAAAATACACGGCGCTACTATGCTCCATACATCCGATTTTCATTAGATCCTAATGGAAAATACACGGCGCTACTAAGCTCCATACATCCGATTTTCATTAGATCCTAATGGAAAATACACGGCGCTACTAAGCTCCATACATCCGATTTTCATTAGATCCTAATGCAAAATACACGGCGCTACTAAGCTCATACACTTTGATTTTCATTAGATCCTAATGGAAAAAACACGGCGCTACTATGCTCCATACATCCGATTTTCATTAGATCCTAATGGAAAATACACGGCGCTACTATGCTCCATACATCTGATTTTCATTAGATCCTAATGGAAAATACACGGCGCTACTATGCTCCATACATCCGATTTTCATTAGATCCTAATGGAAAATACACGCCGCTACTAAGCTCATACACTTTGATTTTCATTAGATCCTAATGGAAAATACACGGCGCTACTATGCTCCATACATCCGATTTTCATTAGATCCTAATGGAAAATACACGGCGCTACTATGCTCCATACATCCGATTTTCATTAGATCCTAATGGAAAATACACGGCGCTACTATGCTCCATACATCCGATTTTCATTAGATCCTAATGGAAAATACACGGCGCTACTAAGCTCCATACATCCGATTTTCATTAGATCCTAATGGAAAATACACGGCGCTACTATGCTCCATACATCCGATTTTCATTAGATCCTAATGGAAAATACACGGCGCTACTAAGCTCCATACATCCGATTTTCATTAGATCCTAATGGAAAATACACGGCGCTACTAAGCTCCATACATCCGATTTTCATTAGATCCTAATGCAAAATACACGGCGCTACTAAGCTCATACACTTTGATTTTCATTAGATCCTAATGGAAAAAACACGGCGCTACTATGCTCCATACATCCGATTTTCATTAGATCCTAATGGAAAATACACGGCGCTACTATGCTCCATACATCTGATTTTCATTAGATCCTAATGGAAAATACACGGCGCTACTATGCTCCATACATCCGATTTTCATTAGATCCTAATGGAAAATACACGCCGCTACTAAGCTCATACACTTTGATTTTCATTAGATCCTAATGGAAAATACACGGCGCTACTATGCTCCATACATCCGATTTTCATTAGATCCTAATGGAAAATACACGGCGCTACTATGCTCCATACATCCGATTTTCATTAGATCCTAATGGAAAATACACGGCGCTACTATGCTCCATACATCCGATTTTCATTAGATCCTAATGGAAAATACACGGCGCTACTAAGCTCCATACATCCGATTTTCATTAGATCCTAATGGAAAATACACGGCGCTACTATGCTCCATACATCTGATTTTCATTAGATCCTAATGGAAAATACACGGCGCTACTATGCTCCATACATCCGATTTTCATTAGATCCTAATGGAAAATACACGGCGCTACTAAGCTCCATACATCCGATTTTCATTAGATCCTAATGCAAAATACACGGCGCTACTAAGCTCCATACATCCGATTTTCATTAGATCCTAATGCAAAATACACGGCGCTACTAAGCTCATACACTTTGATTTTCATTAGATCCTAATGGAAAAAACACGGCGCTACTATGCTCCATACATCCGATTTTCATTAGATCCTAATGGAAAATACACGGCGCTACTATGCTCCATACATCCGATTTTCATTAGATCCTAATGGAAAATACACGGCGCTACTAAGCTCCATACATCCGATTTTCATTAGATCCTAATGGAAAATACACGGCGCTACTAAGCTCCATACATCCGATTTTCATTAGATCCTAATGCAAAATACACGGCGCTACTAAGCTCATACACTTTGATTTTCATTAGATCCTAATGGAAAAAACACGGCGCTACTATGCTCCATACATCCGATTTTCATTAGATCCTAATGGAAAATACACGGCGCTACTATGCTCCATACATCCGATTTTCATTAGATCCTAATGGAAAATACACGGCGCTACTATGCTCCATACATCCGATTTTCATTAGATCCTAATGGAAAATACACGGCGCTACTAAGCTCCATACATCCGATTTTCATTAGATCCTAATGGAAAATACACGGCGCTACTATGCTCCATACATCCGATTTTCATTAGATCCTAATGGAAAATACACGGCGCTACTAAGCTCCATACATCCGATTTTCATTAGATCCTAATGGAAAATACACGCCGCTACTAAGCTCATACACTTTGATTTTCATTAGATCCTAATGGAAAATACACGGCGCTACTATGCTCCATACATCCGATTTTCATTAGATCCTAATGGAAAATACACGGCGCTACTAAGCTCCATACATCCGATTTTCATTAGATCCTAATGGAAAATACACGGCGCTACTATGCTCCATACATCCGATTTTCATTAGATCCTAATGGAAAATACACGGCGCTACTATGCTCCATACATCCGATTTTCATTAGATCCTAATGGAAAATACACGGCGCTACTATGCTCCATACATCCGATTTTCATTAGATCCTAATGGAAAATACACGGCGCTACTATGCTCCATACATCCGATTTTCATTAGATCCTAATGGAAAATACACGGCGCTACTAAGCTCCATACATCCGATTTTCATTAGATCCTAATGCAAAATACACGGCGCTACTAAGCTCATACACTTTGATTTTCATTAGATCCTAATGGAAAATACACAGCGCTTCTATGCTCCATACATCCGATTTTCATTAGATCCTAATGGAAAATACACGGCGCTACTAAGACCATACACTTTGATTTTCATTAGATCCTAATGGAAAATACACGGCGCTACTATGCTCCATACATCCGATTTTCATTAGATCCTAATACAAAATACACGGCGCTACTAAGCTCATACACTTTGATTTTCATTGGATCTACTAAGCTCCATACAAAACATGCGACCTGAGTTTATCAATAATTAATGAAAAGCTTAGTAGATAATTTACTCAGTCAGGGTTTTTGGTACGAAAGTACTATAAGGGATAGTGGTTGCTTTGAAGAGGCACAAACCGAATTTCATTAACATCTAATGATTATTAACAAAAATGAATGGGTTCATATGGAGAGGTGTGAAATGAAAGATTTTGTTGATGTTTTCGGTGCATTGGCAGGTCGAAAGTGGCATTTAATATTAGATGTTGATAAGAGTTGAAGGAAATGATGGGTCACAGTATGCGATGC
>CAWWDL010000103.1:0-36489 GCA_963942545.1 Oxycera nigricornis | reverse complement strand
TCTTTGTTTCCTTAATCCTATGTTGCTCGGCTGCTTCTCGCTCCTCGCTCGCTCGTCGCTAGTCGCCCTCGTCTTCTCCTTAACTTGCTCCTCACGCCCACTCGGCTTTCCGCTTCGCACCGTCCACCAGTTCGGCGCCAAGCCCAAAAAGAAAAACTCCCGACTCGACCGCCAAAACGTCTTCTAAGCTCTACCACGGCAAAAGCCAAGCCCTCCGAAAAAAAGACCACGCAGCTTGCACCTTACGCCCAAGGCCGACGTCCAAACGAAAAAAATTCCCGAAATCACACAGCTTCTACCCCAACGGTCGACGTTCAAAAGCCAGATAATATTGTTTGTTATTCCTATTTATTATGAAGAAATGTTAATAAAATAATAAAAACACTTAGAATAGTGTGAAATTATATGTTAAAAGAAATGAAGCAATTCTTGTGGTCACTTAAACACAACGCCACTCCACACTTCACGCACTTTCCCCTTGAATAGCCTGTTGAACACAACCGGCATCGTGATTTCACTGTATGAACTGGCCCGTGATCGATACAGTCATATCTATCGTCATTTACAGGCTGCACTTTTCCTGCTGAAACGGCTAGACATTGGTGTTGATGCAGCAAATGCAACAGATGAACTTGGGGATGGCAGGTCGACCTCATTCAGTAAATTATTTGTTGTTGTTGGTCGACCACGATTTCTCGCAAGTTGCTTTGGAGCTTCATGACGGCTTGTGAGAATTTTGGCAATTGTTATCTAGAATTGCATAAGTGTCAGATACTTTGCTCCTGGAAAAATTCGAGCCATGTGGCGTCGATACAGTAGCCATGAGTTGACCACTGTGACTTTGATGCGCCAAAATACTATCCTAAAATAGTATAGTAAGTAGTAGTATAGTAATACTATCCTAAAATAGTATTTTTTTGATTTATGATCTATACAGTACAATTCGATGAGCATGTCCGTTAAGATCAACACCATCCATAAAATGATTGTAATCTTGAACGATTGCTGCTCGAGAAACCTGAATACGAGGTGTGGTTAGAAAAAAACGGAATTTTTAGTGTAACTCTTGTTATTTTTTTCATTTACAACTTTTACCTTATCACCTTCAATATACTCCCCTCCAATATCCCCACACTTTTTCATTCGAATTTCCCAGTGTTCAAAACAGTGTTTTAAGTCATTTTCTGTTAGCATGTTCATAGTCTCCGTCGCTTTTTGCTTCACAGCTTCCACAGTCTCGAATCTGGTCCCCTTCAACACTTCCTTCACTTTTCGGAACATAAAAAAATCACACGGAGCTAGGCCTGGTGAGTAGGGCGAATCGTTGATATATTTCGCTCCATTATCTAGAATCTTTTCCCACCTTTGTAGTTATTGTTCAATTCCATTGGAATGAAATTTCTGGTCTTTCGAATTAAAAAAAATGTAGTTAGGCTGAGTTGCACATCGTCTTGGGTTTGAATTACTTTTCCTCCTAAAAACGACTACAGGCTTCTAAACAAATGAAAATCGTTTGAAGTAATGTCTGGGAAACATGCTAGACTAAGCATAATTTCCCTGTAATTTTTTTTCAATTTTTCCAGGATGACTTGCAGTATACGGTCAGGCGTTATCGTGATGAAAAATAACTTTCCTCATGTTCACTAAAAAGTGCGTTTTTTCATCAATTCCGCATGAAGCACTAAGTACAAGTACTTAGTTGACAATAACACACATCCGCTGTGATTGTGCGCATAAGGATCCAGCAATTCAAAAAAAAAACTCCTGTAATATCCCACCAAATATATAGAAGAATCTTTCGTGGATGCAGTCCTGGTTGGTACTGATGTCTGATTTGCATCCACCCATTGTCTTTTCCGCACGACTTTGTCATAGACTATCCACTTTTCGTCCCCTATTTCAATACGATTGAGAAGAGATTCCGTTTCATTGCGACGTAACAGATAGGAAGAAATGTTTACACTATGCTGGAGATTTGATGTTGATAACTGATGTTGGAAACATTTTCCAAGCTTGGATACTTTTTGTAGCTGCACCAAACGCCAATAAATGATTCCATGCGAAGACTTTCTGCAATCATATCGATGGCTAAAATTGATTCTGCTTCCGTCAGTTTTTTTAACGCCGCGTCGTCAAATACTGTGGGACGTCCTGAGCGAGGTGCATCTTCTGCTGTAGTGCATCCATCTCGATATTTTCTAAACCACATCTGTGCAGTTCTTACACTAAAAGTTTGTTCATCATGAACCGTATTTATATCTGCTGCAGCTGCTGTAGCATTTGTACCACTTAAAAAAAATATAAAATGTGCCTTTCGTACTCGTTAGCATTTTTCATTTTTTCACTCTCAATTTACATTCGATCTTCTTAAAAACTGACAAAGTATACAGTTTCAGGGTGGAATTAACAGGTAGCTTACTTACCTCTTTTTGAACAAATATGACTCATCCAAATGACTAACAGAGAACACGCGGGAACTTGTGGACTGACGTAATGCAAACGATTTATTGGGGTATTTGCTGTTGGAAAAATCCACGTGACCAGAGGTTTATCCAGCAACGCTTAAAAATTGTGAGCATTCCCTTGAAAATCTGAAAACGTGAGTTTTTCTGTGATATTTGAAATAACCTTCACTCACCTAGTTTATAATTCAAAAAAATATCTGAAAAAAATTTCCTAATTTTTTTTAATTACGATATTTCTGCCAAATTCTTAAAGTTTTCAACTATTTTTAAAACTCCAAAAATATCAAACGTTTGCTTTATTCACATTTTTCGACCTACACTGAAGCCAAATTACCCAAACACTTAACATTTATGAGTGTTTGAAGATGCGTATGAGTCTGCAAAGCATAAAAATAAATTTAGCTTGTTCAAAATTTTATTGAGTGCTTCCTACTTCCTCTTCTGTTGACCGGAATCAATTGTTAAACTTATTCGAAATATACTTAACGAAATCATACGTTTAATATTTTGAATATCATTTTATAAAAAAAATGCATAAAAGTTTTAGTTAAAATCGACTAAATTTAGTAGCTGAAAATTCAATCCTTATTTACATAAACCGAGAAACTGAATCTAAATTTGATTTTTACAAAAATAGTTCGTCTGCGGTCACTCTCTTCAAAGAAGCTTTCGATATTTCCAACATAAAAAATATGTCAAATAGTGTTCGAAACAAATTCAAAGTTATTTAAAAAAATTATATATTAAATATAAGCGAATGAAAAAAAACGAATTCATTTATAAGGCTAAGTTAAAATTAAGCGCAAGTTACCAGCTAAGGATTAAGTAGCAAATCTAGAGATTTTAACAAGTTCGCAAAATGTTTGATTTTATTGAATATATGGAGCTAAAATTTAATTTCCGATGTTTTTAAAAGCAAAATTATAAGCACATAAATTTTCCATGTGTTTCATCATGTTATGTTTAATTTATCATTTAAATTTATTTTAAAAATATGAAGAATACAACTAAAGGACATGTTAATATAAGAATTGTATAAAAAAAAGTGTTTAAATCTTTTTATGCCAGGTGAAAATAACCTTCGTTTTCGAAGAATAATAAAAGTCGCATGTACAGGGTTGAATAAAATGAACCTTTGATTATGAAACACCAACAATTTTACCATCAACAAATTATTTGCAATAAATCTTTGTAGTTTGTATTTAAGTAAATGCAAAATTTTCAGTCTGAATAAACATTGCCCAAAATCTTAAGAAAAGTGATGTGAAGTGAACCATTCTATTGATGCATTTGCGAAAATAGTTCAAAACATTTATGACGGAAAAAATCAGTTTAGCGAGCATACAGCCGAGAACTAAAATATTTTGGGTAATAACTATTTCAACACTGAAGTGATTAGTGGGCGATTCGGTAGAGTGTAATTACTTAATAAATAATATGTCCGATATAAACATTAAAGTGATATCTACAAATCAACCCGAAATAACTCATACATTACATAGCTGCAACTTTACATAAATCAAAATTAGAAATGCAACTTACATTTGTGAAAAAGTGGCTGACCTGATAACAATAAAAATAAATCATGCAATCCTTGCTCAAACTTTGACCTCACTGATGAATCCAAGGTGTGAAGTGAAGTGTTTTTTTTTATTAAAAAAAAACTGTGGAACTCGCTAGTAGTAAAATGTAGCAAGACTATAAAATCGGACAGAAAATTGTCCCGAAATCTCATTTTTTTAAAAGTCCGCTTTGAGTTATCACTAATAAAGCAGCAAATATCAAACTATAGTATACAGCAAAGAAAATGGAAAAAATTGTATGAGAATTTTGTCCGAATATAATTCACGAGGATACTTGGTAAATCATGATAATACTGCGAACTCACAAATCGTCTGCTTCAGCGTTATTATTTACAAAAGTTTCCTAAAACCGTGCTGAAGGTTTAGTTTTCTGTAATGTGAATGAAATAAAACATATCATTTCAATGCAGATTGATGGGATTCAAATGCAAATGTACAAAATACAGTTAAGGATTGTGCAAACCAACTGAAAAAAACAACAAATAAATGGCTACCTAAAACAATAACATATTTTCAATTGCATTTATCAACGAAAAAAATAACAATAATTGATTTCAAAAATTAATGAAGTTAGCGTCAACAAGACAGTTTCTATTAAACCCGAAGAAAATTCAAAATAACAAAAACATCACATGACGTAGTGAAACCGAGAAGAAATTTCGACATAGCGAAAAGATTTTCGACCTATTCAATTACCCTAGCAATGCCGCTATCTGCTGCAACAAATGTTAATCGCAATAGTGATGATGATAAGAATAAAATAACAGCACATGTAACTATTATTAAAAGATCGTCACCAATATGTTCCAAAATATTGTTACCCATACCTTGCTAACGGAAGCTAAAAGTTGACATAAAAATCCTGGAAACTAACCTAAAAAGTAAAAGTGTTGTGTGTAAGTTATTTTTGATTTATTTGCCTTAAGTGTCAGCCTTGCAAATATAAGATACTTGTTTGAAATTCAAAATAATGATAATTAGAAAAGTCATAGAAGTTGAACTTATAAAACGATGTTATTATAGTTTAAATTGTTTGAAAGCAAATTTTAAAAATCCACACTTGAAAAGAAGTGAAAATATACTTTGAACTATGATTTTATTAAAATAACAGTTCTGGTTCAATAATAGTAATCGTAAAATATTATTTAATCAAGTAATCATTGAAAACACATTAAATTTATTAGGAAACATTTTGAAATGGCTGAAAACGAGTCGTTTTTGATAAGATCAAGATCGGAATTATCGAAGCAATGATTGAAGCTACAGCTCGGCATGTTTAAAAATTTCAAAATAAAATTTTAAATGGATAGCTTTTCTATACGAGCCCCGAGCTATTTATATCATTTCAATAGACACTGCAACTGCTCAACAGAAAATAGTAATGCATTGTAAATGATGAGATAACTGATCGAGACTATGCTGTTGTCTCTACATTACACAATTGATGATGTTTAACATAGCAATATCTTTGCATTATCTATTCGATGAAGTCGAAGGAATGTATAAAGAGCCTTGGTTGATTATTTCTATATTTTAGATGTCATTTTTAAACGCGTGTTTTGATGATACTTCTGAGAAATAATGCCAATCAAATATTTTGTTGGCGTGAACTTCGCGTGAAAATGATATTCTGAAAAATCATGTAATATATACATACATAATTATATAATTTCTGATTTCGTTAGTAATTTAATGTAATTAAAACGGAATTTAAACCATTGTGCAATGTTTAAATAAAACATTTACAGTTTTTAATATGCTATGTTCGAGGATTTTGGAAGCTTGGAAGCACTCAGCGTCTCAATTATGGAGCGTCCATAAATTACGTAAGGCTAAATTTTAAAATTTAAGACCCCACGTCATCTTCAAAAATGTTAGTTTCGTAAAACGAATCCCGAAAAATGGATCATTGTCACTCCGGTCCACGGTATGATCAAGACTGCTCTCTATCACTTGCTATCCAACTTTCGATAACGGCCCAGATCCAAGGCCGGTTCCTCACATACCTCGGCCAAGGCAAAGGTCACAGTCTAAAGGTGAATGCCTATCTTGGGAGTTATGAAAACTATGTGCGACCTTACTACTACTACTACACTTTGGTTTTGGTGTATGTGCATTGCCGCACATAGTCAAAAACATTTACCATTACTTCGCGCCATTAACTACCGTTCCAGTCATTTTATTCCAACGAATTAAATTGATGTGAATATAACTTTAACAGTTCCTTTATTTATTACAGTTGAATAACAATAATTTAACAAAATCTTTTATTCCCTTTATACTGTAAAATTTTTTATTTCATTTTTTCCCGCAAACAACGTTGTTTCGGGTACAACATGTACCGTTCTTCAGTGCTTACTCTTGAATTACTTAAATTATATCTATTCCTACCTATTTATTTCCTGAGCTGTTATTTCCCTATCCTAATTACATCCCTAACCCTACTTTTATCCCAAGTTTTCGATACCCCACATTTACCTGCTTACATACGTTAAACAAACGCGATAAACAATTCCCCTCATCCGTGTTGAGCAACTTTTCTTTGGGGTATTTTGCGATTTCCAAACTTTCGGCGGCATCCAATTTGTATTCTTATTTAACCATTCGCAAGATCTCAAGATTATCCCATCCGATATTATGCTCGCTTCCCAAAATATGTTTCGCTACGCTCGATTTTACATGCCTCGTTGGGTTGTTCTTGGCTAATGTCGCTGCCTTCACATGCTCGTCGAACCTTGTTTTTGACGATCTTTTCGTTTGGCCAATGTATGCACTTTCGCACTCGGGACACTGTATTTTATATACTCCGCTTTTTTCTTCTTTCCTAAGCTTGTCATTTACGCTTTTCAATGTTGTCTTCAATTGTGTGGATCTACTACTAGCTACGACTTCGATTTCGAATTTTTTCAAAATTTTCCTAATTGGTTTCCATACATCGCTATAAACTAAGCTAGCTCTGTATTGTGGTTCTATTTTCTGCTGAAAAAATGTGGTTAGCGTGTTTACATTAATTTGACGCCTTTTCTTCCTAATCAATAAGTCCACTAATTTTGGGTCATATCCGTTCTTACTGGCTGTGTTTTTTATGAAATTAGCTTCTTTCTCATATCTCGTGTCATTTAATGGGACCTTCAGTAGCCTATGCACCATTGAATGATACGCCGCCATTTTATGTTGGTGAGAATGGTTTGAACTGGCTGGTATGGTTTTCTGAGTTGCTGTTGGCTTCCTGTGAATGTGATCTGACGTTGATGCTGCAGGCTCATTTGAAATCGCAACCAGCGCTTTTTCTTCGTCAGCAGAAAACACCTGCGGAAGCAAATTTTCTAAAATGTAACCTAACCTCGCATAGCATACATATTTTTTTCATATTATTTGATTAGATTTTTCATGGTTCGCCTACTTGATGCACGGAACATGCACTATATGAACAAAGCTCTTGAATAGATTTTCCAAGCTATGAGGATGTTTTTCACTGTTGGCCACGTTGGGTCTGGAACTTTTTGTACGGTGTTTCTCGCTTCACCTTGGAGTTTGTGCAGGACGATTCGAAATAAGTAGGACTGTTCGTTTCCGGGTTGCGCTAGACTTAAGATGGTGTCGGTGTCTTCCAGCCATGTTGTTAAAGCGTACTCTCGGTTGTTTCCTGTGTATACTGGTAATCACCTTGTTTCCTTAAACAGTTCTTCAAAGAAAAGTATGAAGGGTAATGCGACGTTAGCTTCGTTGTCTTCGTGATTTGCCATGCTAGTGAACTTGGGATCCTTAGTTCGTTGATGGGACTGGTTCCGTGTCCGGTCGTTGATAATTTTGCACTTTTGGTTTATTATAATTAGTTTTTAATAAATTTCCCGTCTCAAATTTAGATTTTCTCTAAAATGAGGAATCATAACTTTATTGGTTTATTAGGTTTTCTGGATGCGTTTGTATGAAGTTTTGTTTTTAATTGTTTCCTTTAATTACAATCTAAGTTTTCCTTAGTTGAATTTTTTTGGAAACTTTTTACAAAACTGGTTTTAATTGTTTCAACTAGATTTATCGCTAGATGAAATTTTTTATTAATTGGTTTTGTCACTAAATATTATTTTTAGCCAACTCGAATTTTCTTCGGCTGGAGGACGAATACTTCTATTATTCTGTCCTTGCGGCAATGCAAAGCCGTTTTTATATTTAGGTTCTCGCTAAAGAGGCTCCTCCCTCCTTAGACGGACGACTGCGCCAGTTATGTTTTCAGTTAATCCTGAATTCAAAACGAATTTTTATCGATTCCTATTCACGGAATCAATTAAAACACTTTATCTTTTTAATTTAAAGAAGCTTTTTATTTAATACTATTATTTACTTAAACACTTTACTTCTTATACTTGAACTGTAATGCGACTGTGCGTCGAAAAGACAAACCGAACTTGAATATCGAACTTAATTGAACGCTTGAGCTTAATTGAATAACCACTCTTCGATGTTGTGATCGGTCTTTTATCATAAATTCTTATCTAGTGTTTCCCACGAGATTGATGACCAAGCAATCCTCGCTGGACCAATATTTGATTGGTTTCCTGCTGATCGTGCAGTTTGTGTAAACAAATTGGATTGAATCGGATGTTAATTAAACAGTGAAGATTGAATTTCGTGGGTTTAATATAAACATTTAGATTGGATTTTTGGGTCTGAAGATAATAAATTCGGGCTTGAATGTAAACATTATGATACAATGTTGTTAATAGGGTTTATATGAACTTGGTGGATATTTCTCTGGGTAAGGGTATATTTGGGGTAGGTGTAAAGTTTATAGGTGTGTGTAGGGTAGGTGTAACTCGCGGCTTGCTGCGCGGAACATCACGCGGCTTGCTGCTCGGCTGGCGCCACTCACCTGCGCCCCTCCTGGGAACCTGAGGGACTTCGCTGGCTACGTGACACTGCACACTTCACTGCTGGATGCTGCTCGAGTGTCGGCTATCCCCGGAGAACCTAACGACATGGGGTGCGGCACTGGCTCCTGGAGACAGGCTGTGCGCACGTTTCTCCAGGAAAACTAACAGCTTCTCCAAGCGTGGGATGTCGCTGCTCGTGAGACTCATACACCATGCTTGGCGAGTTCCCCTGGGTAGCACATGAGTCACGATGGGGACCAGGATGGCGTCCCATGCGTCGACTGGCAAGTACATCACTGCTAATGCTCGAAGTGACTCGCGCACAGTATCTACTATGCGGAGCACTTCCACCACTGTTTCCGCAATGCACGATTTGACGTCCAAAAGGCGTGTGACATGAATTTAAGCCAACTAGCGTGGGCTGTCATAGCGCTGATTCAGCGCCTTCCACACATCCTCATAGCCTCCCGAGTAGAAGGCTCCAATCAAGGGAACGTGCACTGCTTTGACGGCCTGACGTAGCTTACCCAGCTTATAAGCTTGAGGAAAATCGTGGCTATGCACAAGCGTTTCGAAAGCGTCCTTGAACGCCAGCCAATTGTGCAGGGCGCCGTCAAATGTCGGCACGGCGAGGGGATCTAGCTTTAGATCGAATGCCCTCGCGTTCGTATGTGACTGCGCCACGGATTGCTCCGCCTTTATGGAAATTGCTGGGTCCAGCCTATTGAGCGCCGCACAGGCCTGAATAAAATGGTCCTCGACCATCTCACCAACGACATCATGCTCGGCTAACGCCGCCGCATCGAGTGTCGCGTCGAGGAGCTGATGATGCGCCACCCAGAAGCCGTCATAGCGGGACTCAAGCGATCTGAGCTACTGTTCGACTTCGAACTCGTCCGCACTATACCCGGCCTTGCTAACCTTTTCGTAGACGCGTCGCACGGCCCTTTGTTCCGCCGACCTACGGCCCTGTTCCGACATTGTTTTTTTTTTAAAAAGGGCGAAAACACACCACACACGCATTACTTTGTTTTTCAATCCTCACAGGAGGCACCAAAATGTTAGCAAGCGCGGAGGACGCGAGTAATCGACTCGAATCCTATCAAACAGACAGAACCTTTTGGGAAGTTCCCTTTAGCTTTATTTTCACTGTACACGACTTTCTCCACTTAACTCAACCTCAATGTTCGCTCCATGAGACTGAACCCTTTTTCCGGAAACCCATCCTGTCAAATATTCGAGCTAGTGCGTGGCCAATTTCACCGCAGTCGGTAATGCAGGGTCTGTCATATGGCACTCCGGTTGGAATCCGGAACAGGATCTTTTAAAAATTTAACTATTTTCTGATAACTCTGATTTTTTTTAAGTATTTTAATCTTTGATAGGAATTCCTTTTAAAATATATTTTTCCAATCCAGGTAATTGCTCATCAAGTCTATCACCTGCAGGTCCCAAAGTAAGCCATCTAGAAGATACATGTTGAACAAATTTGTGTCTTCGCAAATTAAAATCTAACTGAAATTTTTCGTAGTTTGCAACTCTAAGATCACTTTTGTGAAAAAATCTAATAACTTTCATTATAAAATCGTCAACATCAGTATTCAATTTGTTCATAACCTTTAGGAACGCATTGTTCACAATATGTATGAAACAACTACCAACATTTATTAGACTTTGATGTCCCGATGAGTTCATCTTGGAAAAGTTTGAAGACTTTTTTATTCACATTAGGACCATCGCTTGCTAGTGATAGTGTACGATTTTTTTTGTAAATTGGACGATTTGACTGCTTTCAGCAAAAAACTAAACAATGTTTGAGCATCGCCCTTATTGATAAAATAAGTTACTAAATGTCGATTTATGACAATATTTCGAGAGTTCGACCACTCTGATTTGTAACTCTTTTTTTGTTTTGCATTGCTTGTTTCATCGTATTGTAAAGAAAAGTGAATATTAGGTTTCGTTAATTCTTCTAAAAGTAAACTATGAAAATAAGGGCCTAGAGCATCTGATATCTAATATGATACTTTTGTCGGTGATATAGTTAGTGCATCTGTGACAGGTCGCAAAAACATGGCTTGGAATAATTGCTTTGTATGCTTACAAGAATTTACTGAATATTTTTCACTACAATTTCCATACTCTACAATAATTCAGCTTTCAATGCAGCATTATTTTCATTGTACACTGGACCCAGAACTAATTGTTTTGTATCACCTCGTAACACTAACAATGTTGACGCGAATTACGAACTTCGACCCGCGGAAATAAAACAATTCAACTCGATACAACTTCTTTATTAGTTAACACTAGCGAACAGAACAGAATGAATGTTGAACAATTTGTGAATACAATTTTATAACTTTGTACTGCTGACACAGTACACGTTGAAATACGTTAGCAGGATCGCCATGAAATAGGTTGGCAGGATCGCCATGAAATATGCTTCTGTTAGGGGTCATTGTTTTTATTAAGAGGAAGAAGGGACTCACCTAGATATCGGCGTCTAGCGCCAAAGCTGTTGGCATGCGTGAGCTGCCTATATTTCTAATACAGCGCAAGCGCCGCAATGAACAATTCAAAAGAAAAGGGTGCCGATGTAGGCAGTCCAAGTTCTCTAGTATGAATGTTAATTTATTCGTTGATTATCACTTCTTTTATACTAAAATATTCCCTATGTACAACTTACTACTAATCAAATATTATTTACATATTCCTGACCTAAATCTATTTTCAATATTTTCCCATGGTCAAAAATGCAAGTGCAAGCAATAAAGTGTAGTTTATTGGCTTCAAGTACCTTACTGCAGATGTAGGCAATAAAATGCCAACAACTTCGGATCATTTTCATTGTTATGCCATACTGAACTTGTTCCCAGTGCACATTGTTAGTCTTCAATTGTTTTGCTGAGTCGCTCTAATTTCATTGTTTGTAATTGGACTCGGGATATACCCACAAAGCCTGACTCACAATGTTTTGACTCGTGCCAGGCTATCAGATGGCAATGTATGAATATTGTTTTGTTTGTTGTGGCTTGTATTACACTACAACGTGAATGCAAGGTTTTAAGTACATCGAAATGTTTTAATTATTTATTAGGATGGATATGTGCAAGTTTGCCAGATATGTGCGAGTTTGTTTACATGTCGAAATGAATTCGATGTTTGATGACCTGGGCGTTGGGACGTAACTCGCGCGACATGTTTCAGCTTACTGCGGTGTAGCAGCCGAGCCCAATTTCAACTGAGGTTTATCAAGTTTAAACAAATTCTTCTTATGTTCATCTCCTTTGGCATGCTGATCAATGTGTGAAAACCCTTTGACTTTCCGTTACAAATGTTGCCAAAACAATAATATTGACCGCAATCGATTTGCGAAGCCCAAGAAGATACTAAACATTGATTGGAATCTTGACAGTTGAGCCACTTATCTTGAAATCTAGTTTTATGTTGGCTCATTTCTAACTCGTATCAAATTCTAGAATAGAAAATAATTTTGATAAATTTTGAGCCCAATGTTATCCATTTTTTTTTCAAAATCGTTTAGCTCATAGTATTCACATACCAACCAGGGTGTAATAAGAAGGATTCACACTTTTTTCACTAAAATATGTATACAACTTGGTAAAGAACTTTCTTCTCGAATAGCTCTTCTCCGTTGAGAGGTTCGATGTAAACTAACAACGAGTGAAGAGTCAAGCTGTCAATCGCGGCTGTGTATATTCTAACTAATGCGTGTTCGAACTTGCCGTCGCAGCAGCGGCAGAGCAGACGCTCGTGACCGTATCCGCGTTGCGCACAGCTTGTTTCGCGGAAAATAAGCAATTATGATGCTGAAAAAAATATATCATCTTCAGAATTATGCCAAAAGGGCTCAAATATCTCCAACTCTCAAATATGAATATCAGTGTGACTTCCTTACAGTGTTGAAGGCTGGTGAATTCATTTTTGAGGCCTCATTCTCGCTTTCGTAACTTAACTAACGTACTTAGTTTTAAAATGAAACACTATATTTAATATTTTTTATGGACACTTTTTTTCACTTGTACTAATGACAATTAAGTTACGATCTAATAATTTTCTGAATAATAACTTATGGCAACAACTGACCAACAACGCTTGACGATTGAATAATAATTAACTTGGTCTAGATGATCAATACGTATTTACATATATGGTTGAAGACAAAGAACCCACAATTGCTTAGCTGCAATTTTGTCTGTGGGAAATAAAAGATAAGCTGATCAGCATTCAATGAAATTGGATACGAAAGCTATATCAGCATAGATAATGAGAGGATGCAGCTGTATAGACATTCAGTAAAAGTTATGAATCATAATGGATGCAGCTGTGTAAACAATTAGTGGAATTTATAAGCAATAATGAAATTATGATTACGGATAGTTTATGTTAACGAATGATATTGACTTTAGCAAACGGATGTTTAGAAGAAACGTAAGCTGTTTGCTTGTTTATCTATTGTAACTCGCACGGCAATGAAAACCTGTTGAATTCGGTTGGCTATGCACACATACGGGACACCAGACCGAGTTCCTTGACATCCCTAGCTACCGATCATACAATACCGCATAGCAAGCATCGTACAATCGTAGCCCCAAAATATTTAGTAACTGAACATAATAACATAGTTCTGATTATTTATGAAAAATGGCATTACTACACAGAATTTTTAATCACAATATAATTTTGTTTAATTTGGAACTTTAATTGCAACTTAATTTCATTCAAAACAAAACAAAGTTGGCGTATACGCTTCCAAAGAATTACTTTATATAGTAATTTTCAGAACTAAACTTTGCACTCTTGATTTTTATTAGGACTCTATTCAGAAAACGAAAGATTCAGATGAAAGATTGACAACGACAAGTATATGCTTAAAGTTATCTGACATTGACATTGGTGTCAGATAACAAATTCAAAATGATAAAATCTGGCCGTGACCGACGCTTATAGTTTCTATTGAAAATGTTATTTTGGTTAATGCCATCAGCTCATATGGCTTATACATTGGACTCTTATTCTAAGATATATATATATATATATATATATATATATATATATAATTAATTTTTTGGATGCAGTGTGGAAATAGTTGCGGAATGAAGGGGAGGAGGGTGTCGAGGAGCTCGTGAGTCGACTAAATGCGACCGTTGAGACGGCCACTAGACATCGAATAAATGCGACTTCTAGAGCCTTACGTCTACTAAGACTGCTGTATGGATTTCATAAAGAGTTTTAACAGGAAATAACATTGTTTACATATTATTTTATAAAGACTTATTTACTACATTCTTATTTGACATTATTGGAATAGACCGAAATCAATCAGGTTTTATTAATTTTCATTCTTAATAATATTCGCTTACTGCTAACATATGTTTTCTTTACATAGTTTCTTAATGTCTATGTGTAGGTTGAGTTTAGTATGAGTTACCCACGCTCGGTACCAGGGGTTGCAAAAGAGTAGAAAAGAGGCCAAGAGTTGTTGCGGCTGAGCATGATAATTGGATGAGATTGCGGTGTTAAAGGTCGTTGATAGTTGATTCCGAATGGATAGACCATTTGTCTAGTCGTTTGAATCCTTGTTGGATCATGTATTGCACGATGGTGAATATTTTGCTTATGTGATAAATGAAGCTATTTCTGTAGTATTTTTTATCGGGACGTCTATACTTCGAAAGACACTTCCTGAGAATCCTCGGCAACGGTTGGAGAGATAGTTAGCCATGCAGGAAAGCCGTAAGTGATTATGGGTCGTATCAGGGTTTTATACATAAGAAGCTTACTGCTTGAATCCAAAGCTTTCTTAGAAAGGAGAGGTGCTAGTACTGCTGATGCACTGGTTGCTTTCCGAAGCACTGCTCGTGCATGTGGATTAAATTTTAGTCTGTGGTGAAATGTTCCACCAAGATAATTGATGGTTTCCTTCAGAGGTATTCTATCTTTGTTTATTGACAGCACTAGTGTTTTGCTTTCGGCCGATACACCTCTTTGGCCTTTGCCACAGGCGTTGCGGAAGCATATCAATTCGCATTTTTTTGTGTTAATTGAAAGACCTCAATCCTTCATATATTCACTAACCAATCGAGCGAGGAAGTCTATTTGTTTGAGAGCTTCTGAAGGTCGAAGGTGGTTTGCCATTAAGATGATGTCGTCTGCGTACATAATTGATCTGGCTGAAAAATTTTGGTCATTGAAGAGTGTGTGGGTTGCAAAGCGACTAGAAGTACGAAGATCGTGAAGATAGAAATTGACCAGGAGGGAACCTAATATGGAGCCTTGGGGGACGCCAGAGTTTACTTGGATTGGCCGTGATTGGTGGCTATTGACTTGGACAGATAACGACCTTTCGCTTAGAAAAGTAGCCAATAAGTGGCTGATCGGGAGAGGACAATTAGTCATCATTAGTTTATAAGGGTGATTCTACGATAAGAGGTTTCAAGTGCATAGAGGATACGGCCAAAAGGAAAAGTTGGAGTTTTTTCATGAAACCTTTATATTATGATTTTCGTCCCGTTTATTAACCTTTTCACGAAAGGGTAAGTCACTTTATACATATTTTATTACTTTTTCGAAGACCAGGGTAAAAACATCGAGCAGAGGAGAGACATCAAGATCAGGGTAGATACTTATTACACCAGGGGAGAGAATTTGACACAGTAACATAATTAATAAAATCAAGTTTTATTCAACATTGTTCTTAACATATAATCAGATCATCATAATAATCATAAATCAGACTAAAATATTACAGCCTTGTTTCTAAAACAAAAGCGTTTCACTTACAATAATACACATATGTATGTAAATTATCATGAACATGTCTTAATCATATTATAAAATAAAAAATAACATAAAAAATTAAAGACACTCTCTTGCTTACATGAACAAAAGTAAAATTAAAATTCTTAAGGTTTCTCAAATACATTCATCGACTTTTTAAAGGAGTAAAACACCCTCTGTCTTTCCAAAATAAGATTTGGCATAGAAAGCGTCTGGACAACCTGACCTTCTTAGATGAATGAAATATCTTGCTCATCAACTTTAAATAATTTTCCAGCTTTGTCCCCTATTTTACAGAAAACTACCTGTATCTCGCCATCCTCTTTCAAACCCGTACACATAGCCACGTAACGATACTTTGTTGTTTTTGATGATAGTTTGACAAAAATAAATTCGCCGTTCTTGAATGTTTTTCTGGATGTCGATGGTTGTTCTTCATCCTCTGTCTGGTGTTTGCTACATTTTGATGTATTCATTTGTTCATTGTAAGATGAATTCTCGTTCTCGGGCTCTGAGTCCGGTCCGTAAACATCCTCGACCCGGAGACGAAATTTTTTATTAGACGAGCATGTTATGAACCAATTTTGAAATGATCACAACTTATACTTTCATTGCAAAAGCAGCTTAAACACTTCATTTTCATTTTTCTTTTATCTTCAATTTTCCATGGCACCTGATGGACAGGCAAAATACCAGGAAAAGTCTTTATGTATTCTTTAGCACTAGCAATCAAAGTTTCTTTTTCTAGGATATTTTTGTCATCAATACTCACAATACAACTCGGGATATACCCACAAAGCCTGACTCACAATGTTTTGACTCGTGCCAGGCTATCAGATGGCAATGTATGAATATTGTTTTGTTTGTTGTGGCTTGTATTACACTACAACGTGAATGCAAGGTTTTAAGTACATCGAAATGTTTTAATTATTTATTAGGATGGATATGTGCAAGTTTGCCAGATATGTGCGAGTTTGTTTACATGTCGAAATGAATTCGATGTTTGATGACCTGGGCGTTGGGACGTAACTCGCGCGACATGTTTCAGCTTACTGCGGTGTAGCAGCCGAGCCCAATTTCAACTGAGGTTTATCAAGTTTAAACAAATTCTTCTTATGTTCATCTCCTTTGGCATGCTGATCAATGTGTGAAAACCCTTTGACTTTCCGTTACAAATGTTGCCAAAACAATAATATTGACCGCAATCGATTTGCGAAGCCCAAGAAGATACTAAACATTGATTGGAATCTTGACAGTTGAGCCACTTATCTTGAAATCTAGTTTTATGTTGGCTCATTTCTAACTCGTATCAAATTCTAGAATAGAAAATAATTTTGATAAATTTTGAGCCCAATGTTATCCATTTTTTTTTCAAAATCGTTTAGCTCATAGTATTCACATACCAACCAGGGTGTAATAAGAAGGATTCACACTTTTTTCACTAAAATATGTATACAACTTGGTAAAGAACTTTCTTCTCGAATAGCTCTTCTCCGTTGAGAGGTTCGATGTAAACTAACAACGAGTGAAGAGTCAAGCTGTCAATCGCGGCTGTGTATATTCTAACTAATGCGTGTTCGAACTTGCCGTCGCAGCAGCGGCAGAGCAGACGCTCGTGACCGTATCCGCGTTGCGCACAGCTTGTTTCGCGGAAAATAAGCAATTATGATGCTGAAAAAAATATATCATCTTCAGAATTATGCCAAAAGGGCTCAAATATCTCCAACTCTCAAATATGAATATCAGTGTGACTTCCTTACAGTGTTGAAGGCTGGTGAATTCATTTTTGAGGCCTCATTCTCGCTTTCGTAACTTAACTAACGTACTTAGTTTTAAAATGAAACACTATATTTAATATTTTTTATGGACACTTTTTTTCACTTGTACTAATGACAATTAAGTTACGATCTAATAATTTTCTGAATAATAACTTATGGCAACAACTGACCAACAACGCTTGACGATTGAATAATAATTAACTTGGTCTAGATGATCAATACGTATTTACATATATGGTTGAAGACAAAGAACCCACAATTGCTTAGCTGCAATTTTGTCTGTGGGAAATAAAAGATAAGCTGATCAGAATTCAATGAAATTGGATACGAAAGCTATATCAGCATAGATAATGAGAGGATGCAGCTGTATAGACATTCAGTAAAAGTTATGAATCATAATGGATGCAGCTGTGTAAACAATTAGTGGAATTTATAAGCAATAATGAAATTATGATTACGGATAGTTTATGTTAACGAATGATATTGACTTTAGCAAACGGATGTTTAGAAGAAACGTAAGCTGTTTGCTTGTTTATCTATTGTAACTCGCACGGCAATGAAAACCTGTTGAATTCGGTTGGCTATGCACACATACGGGACACCAGACCGAGTTCCTTGACATCCCTAGCTACCGATCATACAATACCGCATAGCAAGCATCGTACAATCGTAGCCCCAAAATATTTAGTAACTGAACATAATAACATAGTTCTGATTATTTATGAAAAATGGCATTACTACACAGAATTTTTAATCACAATATAATTTTGTTTAATTTGGAACTTTAATTGCAACTTAATTTCATTCAAAACAAAACAAAGTTGGCGTATACGCTTCCAAAGAATTACTTTATATAGTAATTTTCAGAACTAAACTTTGCACTCTTGATTTTTATTAGGACTCTATTCAGAAAACGAAAGATTCAGATGAAAGATTGACAACGACAAGTATATGCTTAAAGTTATCTGACATTGACATTGGTGTCAGATAACAAATTCAAAATGATAAAATCTGGCCGTGACCGACGCTTATAGTTTCTATTGAAAATGTTATTTTGGTTAATGCCATCAGCTCATATGGCTTATACATTGGACTCTTATTCTAAGATATATATATATATATATATATATATATATAATTAATTTTTTGGATGCAGTGTGGAAATAGTTGCGGAATGAAGGGGAGGAGGGTGTCGAGGAGCTCGTGAGTCGACTAAATGCGACCGTTGAGACGGCCACTAGACATCGAATAAATGCGACTTCTAGAGCCTTACGTCTACTAAGACTGCTGTATGGATTTCATAAAGAGTTTTAACAGGAAATAACATTGTTTACATATTATTTTATAAAGACTTATTTACTACATTCTTATTTGACATTATTGGAATAGACCGAAATCAATCAGGTTTTATTAATTTTCATTCTTAATAATATTCGCTTACTGCTAACATATGTTTTCTTTACATAGTTTCTTAATGTCTATGTGTAGGTTGAGTTTAGTATGAGTTACCCACGCTCGGTACCAGGGGTTGCAAAAGAGTAGAAAAGAGGCCAAGAGTTGTTGCGGCTGAGCATGATAATTGGATGAGATTGCGGTGTTAAAGGTCGTTGATAGTTGATTCCGAATGGATAGACCATTTGTCTAGTCGTTTGAATCCTTGTTGGATCATGTATTGCACGATGGTGAATATTTTGCTTATGTGATAAATGAAGCTATTTCTGTAGTATTTTTTATCGGGACGTCTATACTTCGAAAGACACTTCCTGAGAATCCTCGGCAACGGTTGGAGAGATAGTTAGCCATGCAGGAAAGCCGTAAGTGATTATGGGTCGTATCAGGGTTTTATACATAAGAAGCTTACTGCTTGAATCCAAAGCTTTCTTAGAAAGGAGAGGTGCTAGTACTGCTGATGCACTGGTTGCTTTCCGAAGCACTGCTCGTGCATGTGGATTAAATTTTAGTCTGTGGTGAAATGTTCCACCAAGATAATTGATGGTTTCCTTCAGAGGTATTCTATCTTTGTTTATTGACAGCACTAGTGTTTTGCTTTCGGCCGATACACCTCTTTGGCCTTTGCCACAGGCGTTGCGGAAGCATATCAATTCGCATTTTTTTGTGTTAATTGAAAGACCTCAATCCTTCATATATTCACTAACCAATCGAGCGAGGAAGTCTATTTGTTTGAGAGCTTCTGAAGGTCGAAGGTGGTTTGCCATTAAGATGATGTCGTCTGCGTACATAATTGATCTGGCTGAAAAATTTTGGTCATTGAAGAGTGTGTGGGTTGCAAAGCGACTAGAAGTACGAAGATCGTGAAGATAGAAATTGACCAGGAGGGAACCTAATATGGAGCCTTGGGGGACGCCAGAGTTTACTTGGATTGGCCGTGATTGGTGGCTATTGACTTGGACAGATAACGACCTTTCGCTTAGAAAAGTAGCCAATAAGTGGCTGATCGGGAGAGGACAATTAGTCATCATTAGTTTATAAGGGTGATTCTACGATAAGAGGTTTCAAGTGCATAGAGGATACGGCCAAAAGGAAAAGTTGGAGTTTTTTCATGAAACCTTTATATTATGATTTTCGTCCCGTTTATTAACCTTTTCACGAAAGGGTAAGTCACTTTATACATATTTTATTACTTTTTCGAAGACCAGGGTAAAAACATCGAGCAGAGGAGAGACATCAAGATCAGGGTAGATACTTATTACACCAGGGGAGAGAATTTGACACAGTAACATAATTAATAAAATCAAGTTTTATTCAACATTGTTCTTAACATATAATCAGATCATCATAATAATCATAAATCAGACTAAAATATTACAGCCTTGTTTCTAAAACAAAAGCGTTTCACTTACAATAATACACATATGTATGTAAATTATCATGAACATGTCTTAATCATATTATAAAATAAAAAATAACATAAAAAATTAAAGACACTCTCTTGCTTACATGAACAAAAGTAAAATTAAAATTCTTAAGGTTTCTCAAATACATTCATCGACTTTTTAAAGGAGTAAAACACCCTCTGTCTTTCCAAAATAAGATTTGGCATAGAAAGCGTCTGGACAACCTGACCTTCTTAGATGAATGAAATATCTTGCTCATCAACTTTAAATAATTTTCCAGCTTTGTCCCCTATTTTACAGAAAACTACCTGTATCTCGCCATCCTCTTTCAAACCCGTACACATAGCCACGTAACGATACTTTGTTGTTTTTGATGATAGTTTGACAAAAATAAATTCGCCGTTCTTGAATGTTTTTCTGGATGTCGATGGTTGTTCTTCATCCTCTGTCTGGTGTTTGCTACATTTTGATGTATTCATTTGTTCATTGTAAGATGAATTCTCGTTCTCGGGCTCTGAGTCCGGTCCGTAAACATCCTCGACCCGGAGACGAAATTTTTTATTAGACGAGCATGTTATGAACCAATTTTGAAATGATCACAACTTATACTTTCATTGCAAAAGCAGCTTAAACACTTCATTTTCATTTTTCTTTTATCTTCAATTTTCCATGGCACCTGATGGACAGGCAAAATACCAGGAAAAGTCTTTATGTATTCTTTAGCACTAGCAATCAAAGTTTCTTTTTCTAGGATATTTTTGTCATCAATACTCACAATACAACTCGGGATATACCCACAAAGCCTGACTCACAATGTTTTGACTCGTGCCAGGCTATCAGATGGCAATGTATGAATATTGTTTTGTTTG
This sequence comes from Oxycera nigricornis, assembly GCA_963942545.1. Lineage (NCBI taxonomy): Eukaryota > Metazoa > Arthropoda > Insecta > Diptera > Stratiomyidae > Oxycera > Oxycera nigricornis. The sequence continues at coordinate 15,264 of CAWWDL010000103.1, read as the reverse complement.
TTGTGGCTTGTATTACACTACAACGTGAATGCAAGGTTTTAAGTACATCGAAATGTTTTAATTATTTATTAGGATGGATATGTGCAAGTTTGCCAGATATGTGCGAGTTTGTTTACATGTCGAAATGAATTCGATGTTTGATGACCTGGGCGTTGGGACGTAACTCGCGCGACATGTTTCAGCTTACTGCGGTGTAGCAGCCGAGCCCAATTTCAACTGAGGTTTATCAAGTTTAAACAAATTCTTCTTATGTTCATCTCCTTTGGCATGCTGATCAATGTGTGAAAACCCTTTGACTTTCCGTTACAAATGTTGCCAAAACAATAATATTGACCGCAATCGATTTGCGAAGCCCAAGAAGATACTAAACATTGATTGGAATCTTGACAGTTGAGCCACTTATCTTGAAATCTAGTTTTATGTTGGCTCATTTCTAACTCGTATCAAATTCTAGAATAGAAAATAATTTTGATAAATTTTGAGCCCAATGTTATCCATTTTTTTTTCAAAATCGTTTAGCTCATAGTATTCACATACCAACCAGGGTGTAATAAGAAGGATTCACACTTTTTTCACTAAAATATGTATACAACTTGGTAAAGAACTTTCTTCTCGAATAGCTCTTCTCCGTTGAGAGGTTCGATGTAAACTAACAACGAGTGAAGAGTCAAGCTGTCAATCGCGGCTGTGTATATTCTAACTAATGCGTGTTCGAACTTGCCGTCGCAGCAGCGGCAGAGCAGACGCTCGTGACCGTATCCGCGTTGCGCACAGCTTGTTTCGCGGAAAATAAGCAATTATGATGCTGAAAAAAATATATCATCTTCAGAATTATGCCAAAAGGGCTCAAATATCTCCAACTCTCAAATATGAATATCAGTGTGACTTCCTTACAGTGTTGAAGGCTGGTGAATTCATTTTTGAGGCCTCATTCTCGCTTTCGTAACTTAACTAACGTACTTAGTTTTAAAATGAAACACTATATTTAATATTTTTTATGGACACTTTTTTTCACTTGTACTAATGACAATTAAGTTACGATCTAATAATTTTCTGAATAATAACTTATGGCAACAACTGACCAACAACGCTTGACGATTGAATAATAATTAACTTGGTCTAGATGATCAATACGTATTTACATATATGGTTGAAGACAAAGAACCCACAATTGCTTAGCTGCAATTTTGTCTGTGGGAAATAAAAGATAAGCTGATCAGAATTCAATGAAATTGGATACGAAAGCTATATCAGCATAGATAATGAGAGGATGCAGCTGTATAGACATTCAGTAAAAGTTATGAATCATAATGGATGCAGCTGTGTAAACAATTAGTGGAATTTATAAGCAATAATGAAATTATGATTACGGATAGTTTATGTTAACGAATGATATTGACTTTAGCAAACGGATGTTTAGAAGAAACGTAAGCTGTTTGCTTGTTTATCTATTGTAACTCGCACGGCAATGAAAACCTGTTGAATTCGGTTGGCTATGCACACATACGGGACACCAGACCGAGTTCCTTGACATCCCTAGCTACCGATCATACAATACCGCATAGCAAGCATCGTACAATCGTAGCCCCAAAATATTTAGTAACTGAACATAATAACATAGTTCTGATTATTTATGAAAAATGGCATTACTACACAGAATTTTTAATCACAATATAATTTTGTTTAATTTGGAACTTTAATTGCAACTTAATTTCATTCAAAACAAAACAAAGTTGGCGTATACGCTTCCAAAGAATTACTTTATATAGTAATTTTCAGAACTAAACTTTGCACTCTTGATTTTTATTAGGACTCTATTCAGAAAACGAAAGATTCAGATGAAAGATTGACAACGACAAGTATATGCTTAAAGTTATCTGACATTGACATTGGTGTCAGATAACAAATTCAAAATGATAAAATCTGGCCGTGACCGACGCTTATAGTTTCTATTGAAAATGTTATTTTGGTTAATGCCATCAGCTCATATGGCTTATACATTGGACTCTTATTCTAAGATATATATATATATATATATATATATATATATATAATTAATTTTTTGGATGCAGTGTGGAAATAGTTGCGGAATGAAGGGGAGGAGGGTGTCGAGGAGCTCGTGAGTCGACTAAATGCGACCGTTGAGACGGCCACTAGACATCGAATAAATGCGACTTCTAGAGCCTTACGTCTACTAAGACTGCTGTATGGATTTCATAAAGAGTTTTAACAGGAAATAACATTGTTTACATATTATTTTATAAAGACTTATTTACTACATTCTTATTTGACATTATTGGAATAGACCGAAATCAATCAGGTTTTATTAATTTTCATTCTTAATAATATTCGCTTACTGCTAACATATGTTTTCTTTACATAGTTTCTTAATGTCTATGTGTAGGTTGAGTTTAGTATGAGTTACCCACGCTCGGTACCAGGGGTTGCAAAAGAGTAGAAAAGAGGCCAAGAGTTGTTGCGGCTGAGCATGATAATTGGATGAGATTGCGGTGTTAAAGGTCGTTGATAGTTGATTCCGAATGGATAGACCATTTGTCTAGTCGTTTGAATCCTTGTTGGATCATGTATTGCACGATGGTGAATATTTTGCTTATGTGATAAATGAAGCTATTTCTGTAGTATTTTTTATCGGGACGTCTATACTTCGAAAGACACTTCCTGAGAATCCTCGGCAACGGTTGGAGAGATAGTTAGCCATGCAGGAAAGCCGTAAGTGATTATGGGTCGTATCAGGGTTTTATACATAAGAAGCTTACTGCTTGAATCCAAAGCTTTCTTAGAAAGGAGAGGTGCTAGTACTGCTGATGCACTGGTTGCTTTCCGAAGCACTGCTCGTGCATGTGGATTAAATTTTAGTCTGTGGTGAAATGTTCCACCAAGATAATTGATGGTTTCCTTCAGAGGTATTCTATCTTTGTTTATTGACAGCACTAGTGTTTTGCTTTCGGCCGATACACCTCTTTGGCCTTTGCCACAGGCGTTGCGGAAGCATATCAATTCGCATTTTTTTGTGTTAATTGAAAGACCTCAATCCTTCATATATTCACTAACCAATCGAGCGAGGAAGTCTATTTGTTTGAGAGCTTCTGAAGGTCGAAGGTGGTTTGCCATTAAGATGATGTCGTCTGCGTACATAATTGATCTGGCTGAAAAATTTTGGTCATTGAAGAGTGTGTGGGTTGCAAAGCGACTAGAAGTACGAAGATCGTGAAGATAGAAATTGACCAGGAGGGAACCTAATATGGAGCCTTGGGGGACGCCAGAGTTTACTTGGATTGGCCGTGATTGGTGGCTATTGACTTGGACAGATAACGACCTTTCGCTTAGAAAAGTAGCCAATAAGTGGCTGATCGGGAGAGGACAATTAGTCATCATTAGTTTATAAGGGTGATTCTACGATAAGAGGTTTCAAGTGCATAGAGGATACGGCCAAAAGGAAAAGTTGGAGTTTTTTCATGAAACCTTTATATTATGATTTTCGTCCCGTTTATTAACCTTTTCACGAAAGGGTAAGTCACTTTATACATATTTTATTACTTTTTCGAAGACCAGGGTAAAAACATCGAGCAGAGGAGAGACATCAAGATCAGGGTAGATACTTATTACACCAGGGGAGAGAATTTGACACAGTAAAATAATTAATAAAATCAAGTTTTATTCAACATTGTTCTTAACATATAATCAGATCATCATAATAATCATAAATCAGACTAAAATATTACAGCCTTGTTTCTAAAACAAAAGCGTTTCACTTACAATAATACACATATGTATGTAAATTATCATGAACATGTCTTAATCATATTATAAAATAAAAAATAACATAAAAAATTAAAGACACTCTCTTGCTTACATGAACAAAAGTAAAATTAAAATTCTTAAGGTTTCTCAAATACATTCATCGACTTTTTAAAGGAGTAAAACACCCTCTGTCTTTCCAAAATAAGATTTGGCATAGAAAGCGTCTGGACAACCTGACCTTCTTAGATGAATGAAATATCTTGCTCATCAACTTTAAATAATTTTCCAGCTTTGTCCCCTATTTTACAGAAAACTACCTGTATCTCGCCATCCTTTTTCAAACCCGTACACATAGCCACGTAACGATACTTTGTTGTTTTTGATGATAGTTTGACAAAAATAAATTCGCCGTTCTTGAATGTTTTTCTGGATGTCGATGGTTGTTCTTCATCCTCTGTCTGGTGTTTGCTACATTTTGATGTATTCATTTGTTCATTGTAAGATGAATTCTCGTTCTCGGGCTCTGAGTCCGGTCCGTAAACATCCTCGACCCGGAGACGAAATTTTTTATTAGACGAGCATGTTATGAACCAATTTTGAAATGATCACAACTTATACTTTCATTGCAAAAGCAGCTTAAACACTTCATTTTCATTTTTCTTTTATCTTCAATTTTCCATGGCACCTGATGGACAGGCAAAATACCAGGAAAAGTCTTTATGTGTTCTTTAGCACTAGCAATCAAAGTTTCTTTTTCTAGGATATTTTTGTCATCAATACTCACAATACAACTCGGGATATACCCACAAAGCCTGACTCACAATGTTTTGACTCGTGCCAGGCTATCAGATGGCAATGTATGAATATTGTTTTGTTTGTTGTGGCTTGTATTACACTACAACGTGAATGCAAGGTTTTAAGTACATCGAAATGTTTTAATTATTTATTAGGATGGATATGTGCAAGTTTGCCAGATATGTGCGAGTTTGTTTACATGTCGAAATGAATTCGATGTTTGATGACCTGGGCGTTGGGACGTAACTCGCGCGACATGTTTCAGCTTACTGCGGTGTAGCAGCCGAGCCCAATTTCAACTGAGGTTTATCAAGTTTAAACAAATTCTTCTTATGTTCATCTCCTTTGGCATGCTGATCAATGTGTGAAAACCCTTTGACTTTCCGTTACAAATGTTGCCAAAACAATAATATTGACCGCAATCGATTTGCGAAGCCCAAGAAGATACTAAACATTGATTGGAATCTTGACAGTTGAGCCACTTATCTTGAAATCTAGTTTTATGTTGGCTCATTTCTAACTCGTATCAAATTCTAGAATAGAAAATAATTTTGATAAATTTTGAGCCCAATGTTATCCATTTTTTTTTTTCAAAATCGTTTAGCTCATAGTATTCACATACCAACCAGGGTGTAATAAGAAGGATTCACACTTTTTTCACTAAAATATGTATACAACTTGGTAAAGAACTTTCTTCTCGAATAGCTCTTCTCCGTTGAGAGGTTCGATGTAAACTAACAACGAGTGAAGAGTCAAGCTGTCAATCGCGGCTGTGTATATTCTAACTAATGCGTGTTCGAACTTGCCGTCGCAGCAGCGGCAGAGCAGACGCTCGTGACCGTATCCGCGTTGCGCACAGCTTGTTTCGCGGAAAATAAGCAATTATGATGCTGAAAAAAATATATCATCTTCAGAATTATGCCAAAAGGGCTCAAATATCTCCAACTCTCAAATATGAATATCAGTGTGACTTTCTTACAGTGTTGAAGGCTGGTGAATTCATTTTTGAGGCCTCATTCTCGCTTTCGTAACTTAACTAACGTACTTAGTTTTAAAATGAAACACTATATTTAATATTTTTTATGGACACTTTTTTTCACTTGTACTAATGACAATTAAGTTACGATCTAATAATTTTCTGAATAATAACTTATGGCAACAACTGACCAACAACGCTTGACGATTGAATAATAATTAACTTGGTCTAGATGATCAATACGTATTTACATATATGGTTGAAGACAAAGAACCCACAATTGCTTAGCTGCAATTTTGTCTGTGGGAAATAAAAGATAAGCTGATCAGCATTCAATGAAATTGGATACGAAAGCTATATCAGCATAGATAATGAGAGGATGCAGCTGTATAGACATTCAGTAAAAGTTATGAATCATAATGGATGCAGCTGTGTAAACAATTAGTGGAATTTATAAGCAATAATGAAATTATGATTACGGATAGTTTATGTTAACGAATGATATTGACTTTAGCAAACGGATGTTTAGAAGAAACGTAAGCTGTTTGCTTGTTTATCTATTGTAACTCGCACGGCAATGAAAACCTGTTGAATTCGGTTGGCTATGCACACATACGGGACACCAGACCGAGTTCCTTGACATCCCTAGCTACCGATCATACAATACCGCATAGCAAGCATCGTACAATCGTAGCCCCAAAATATTTAGTAACTGAACATAATAACATAGTTCTGATTATTTATGAAAAATGGCATTACTACACAGAATTTTTAATCACAATATAATTTTGTTTAATTTGGAACTTTAATTGCAACTTAATTTCATTCAAAACAAAACAAAGTTGGCGTATACGCTTCCAAAGAATTACTTTATATAGTAATTTTCAGAACTAAACTTTGCACTCTTGATTTTTATTAGGACTCTATTCAGAAAACGAAAGATTCAGATGAAAGATTGACAACGACAAGTATATGCTTAAAGTTATCTGACATTGACATTGGTGTCAGATAACAAATTCAAAATGATAAAATCTGGCCGTGACCGACGCTTATAGTTTCTATTGAAAATGTTATTTTGGTTAATGCCATCAGCTCATATGGCTTATACATTGGACTCTTATTCTAAGATATATATATATATATATATATATATATATATATAATTAATTTTTTGGATGCAGTGTGGAAATAGTTGCGGAATGAAGGGGAGGAGGGTGTCGAGGAGCTCGTGAGTCGACTAAATGCGACCGTTGAGACGGCCACTAGACATCGAATAAATGCGACTTCTAGAGCCTTACGTCTACTAAGACTGCTGTATGGATTTCATAAAGAGTTTTAACAGGAAATAACATTGTTTACATATTATTTTATAAAGACTTATTTACTACATTCTTATTTGACATTATTGGAATAGACCGAAATCAATCAGGTTTTATTAATTTTCATTCTTAATAATATTCGCTTACTGCTAACATATGTTTTCTTTACATAGTTTCTTAATGTCTATGTGTAGGTTGAGTTTAGTATGAGTTACCCACGCTCGGTACCAGGGGTTGCAAAAGAGTAGAAAAGAGGCCAAGAGTTGTTGCGGCTGAGCATGATAATTGGATGAGATTGCGGTGTTAAAGGTCGTTGATAGTTGATTCCGAATGGATAGACCATTTGTCTAGTCGTTTGAATCCTTGTTGGATCATGTATTGCACGATGGTGAATATTTTGCTTATGTGATAAATGAAGCTATTTCTGTAGTATTTTTTATCGGGACGTCTATACTTCGAAAGACACTTCCTGAGAATCCTCGGCAACGGTTGGAGAGATAGTTAGCCATGCAGGAAAGCCGTAAGTGATTATGGGTCGTATCAGGGTTTTATACATAAGAAGCTTACTGCTTGAATCCAAAGCTTTCTTAGAAAGGAGAGGTGCTAGTACTGCTGATGCACTGGTTGCTTTCCGAAGCACTGCTCGTGCATGTGGATTAAATTTTAGTCTGTGGTGAAATGTTCCACCAAGATAATTGATGGTTTCCTTCAGAGGTATTCTATCTTTGTTTATTGACAGCACTAGTGTTTTGCTTTCGGCCGATACACCTCTTTGGCCTTTGCCACAGGCGTTGCGGAAGCATATCAATTCGCATTTTTTTGTGTTAATTGAAAGACCTCAATCCTTCATATATTCACTAACCAATCGAGCGAGGAAGTCTATTTGTTTGAGAGCTTCTGAAGGTCGAAGGTGGTTTGCCATTAAGATGATGTCGTCTGCGTACATAATTGATCTGGCTGAAAAATTTTGGTCATTGAAGAGTGTGTGGGTTGCAAAGCGACTAGAAGTACGAAGATCGTGAAGATAGAAATTGACCAGGAGGGAACCTAATATGGAGCCTTGGGGGACGCCAGAGTTTACTTGGATTGGCCGTGATTGGTGGCTATTGACTTGGACAGATAACGACCTTTCGCTTAGAAAAGTAGCCAATAAGTGGCTGATCAGGAGAGGACAATTAGTCATCATTAGTTTATAAGGGTGATTCTACGATAAGAGGTTTCAAGTGCATAGAGGATACGGCCAAAAGGAAAAGTTGGAGTTTTTTCATGAAACCTTTATATTATGATTTTCGTCCCGTTTATTAACCTTTTCACGAAAGGGTAAGTCACTTTATACATATTTTATTACTTTTTCGAAGACCAGGGTAAAAACATCGAGCAGAGGAGAGACATCAAGATCAGGGTAGATACTTATTACACCAGGGGAGAGAATTTGACACAGTAACATAATTAATAAAATCAAGTTTTATTCAACATTGTTCTTAACATATAATCAGATCATCATAATAATCATAAATCAGACTAAAATATTACAGCCTTGTTTCTAAAACAAAAGCGTTTCACTTACAATAATACACATATGTATGTAAATTATCATGAACATGTCTTAATCATATTATAAAATAAAAAATAACATAAAAAATTAAAGACACTCTCTTGCTTACATGAACAAAAGTAAAATTAAAATTCTTAAGGTTTCTCAAATACATTCATCGACTTTTTAAAGGAGTAAAACACCCTCTGTCTTTCCAAAATAAGATTTGGCATAGAAAGCGTCTGGACAACCTGACCTTCTTAAATGAATGAAATATCTTGCTCATCAACTTTAAATAATTTTCCAGCTTTGTCCCCTATTTTACAGAAAACTACCTGTATCTCGCCATCCTCTTTCAAACCCGTACACATAGCCACGTAACGATACTTTGTTGTTTTTGATGATAGTTTGACAAAAATAAATTCGCCGTTCTTGAATGTTTTTCTGGATGTCGATGGTTGTTCTTCATCCTCTGTCTGGTGTTTGCTACATTTTGATGTATTCATTTGTTCATTGTAAGATGAATTCTCGTTCTCGGGCTCTGAGTCCGGTCCGTAAACATCCTCGACCCGGAGACGAAATTTTTTATTAGACGAGCATGTTATGAACCAATTTTGAAATGATCACAACTTATACTTTCATTGCAAAAGCAGCTTAAACACTTCATTTTCATTTTTCTTTTATCTTCAATGTTCCATGGCACCTGATGGACAGGCAAAATACCAGGAAAAGTCTTTATGTGTTCTTTAGCACTAGCAATCAAAGTTTCTTTTTCTAGGATATTTTTGTCATCAATAACGAAAACATTGATGCTAGGACAGTTTTTCTGAATAGCATCTGACAAATCGCTCAGAGATGCTATATCCTTGCCACTACCCACCAAGCGGTCAGCTGTTCTTTTGCAAACAGCACCAACGCCATCAGGAACACCTGTGTTCAGCTTCATGGTAATTTCATGGGTAGAATTCTGTTAAATGATTGACAAGAAAGTAAAACATGTATTTGTTGCGATATTGTGTTACGTGTCCATCGCTCCAAAAATGGAGGATCTCTACTTCGGGTGGTAAGCGGTTCAAAATTGGCTGTACGTGTGCCCATATAGATGGAGGCGAATGTAACAAATTTTGTGACATCCAACAATAGCATGTAGTCTTTACTTCACCTGATGCCTCTTCTTTCGTGTAAGTTACAACCGTGTGCAGACTTATCTGTTGACGCGAGCCTCCAAAATGGAATGCCTGAATCTCTTCAGCGTATTTAGTTAAGTAATTCTCACTGAAATCCATATGAAGCACAGTTTCATTTTCTGTTAAATTTTTCTTCTTCATACTTCTTTTTTCTGTAGTATACCATATTTTTGCACCAGTTTTCCGCTTATCGTTCTTTTGAAAATTCTTTTTTCTTTTTCGTTTGCGAGAGCAGAATAATTTTCTTTTAATTGTTGATTGAGCACTTCTGCAAACAGCGAATTTTTCTTTACTGTGTCTCTGGCACTTGAAGAATTCATCGCTTGTTCAACTTTGCTGTTAAGTGCAAGTTTTTCAGGCTTTTGTAATCTTTGTAACCTTTTTTTATAACGTGCTAATTTAGTCTTTAGTTTATTTATAGTCTCACCTTTTTTTATTAATTTAATATCTTTGTCTTCTAGCTCGATCTGATTTAACTTTGGCTATAATTCTTGTACGGAAATTACTTCGTGACATCTGATCATCCACATTTGAAATTGACGGTGTTGCCGTAATATTAGTTATATTTTGAAGAGCAAGTCGTTGCCTACGCTCTCTTGCTTTTATTTCCTAAATCTTTTTTTCCTTACGATGCTCTCTACGAGTCATTTGTTCCACAGTTTTGATGATGCCTTCCTCCTTCTTTTTTTTAAATATTTTTCCTTTTCTTTTTGCTTTTGCAATTCATACTTTTCTGGATCTTTTTTAATCTTTTGATATCGTAACCTCTCTGCTTCACGTTTCTTCTGTAATCTTTCTTCACGTGTTGACTTTTTACACGGTGCCATAATCTGTAATAATGACAATATAATTACAATATGAACTAATAACCTCCTTTAATTGTTTTTATAGTAACAAATTTCATTCACAATAATCATTTAAGTCATTTAAATTTGAATTTTCGTTAGAAGTTAGCTATATGCGTTTGTACAAACATCATATGATGAATGTTATCTCCCCTGGTCAGTGATTCTCTCCCCTCGCAATTATCTTGACAGGGGAAATACGGCAGGGGAGATACGTTTTCATGACAAATTCAATTGTTTTAACTGACTGAATATTTTTTGGGTTAATTGTATATCTCATTTTAATTATCACAGTATTGTTAAATTAGGGCAGTAAATGCAAATTAATTAAATGAATATTATAAAGTTTATGACTTACCAGTGGAGAGACACAATCAACTTGCGAAACTATTCTTATTCATGTCAGGGAACCAATAATGGTATCTTATTTGGGCGACGCATTTTTCAATGCCAAGATGGCCAATTCTTTCGTGTATTAATCGGATGATGTTGTTTTCCATTTCAGTTGGTACAACGAACCCCAGGGTTCCGTCCGACATTTTCCGATACACAAGATCATCCATTAGTTCATAGGGACGTGCGGGACCAAGTTCTAACCGGGAACAGAGAGCTAACACTTTCGGGTCTCGGGATTGAGCGATCTGAAGTTGCACATCAGTACTATCCTCTTCCGAAAACGCGACAGCTGGATTGCGGCTCAGTGCGTCTACGTGGGCCATTTGCGTGCCAGGACGATGAGCGATGGTATAGTTGAAGTCTCAAGTTCCAATGCCCACCTTGCGATACGGGGATTCAAGGTCTTTTTTGAGAGGGTCATAGTAAGGGAACTGCAGTCGGTAATAATTTGAAATGGAATACCCTCAAGATGTACCCGGAATCGTCGGAGGGCATAGATCACAGCTAGTGTTTCTAGCTCGAAACTATGGTATCGGGATTCAGAGGAACTAGTTCGGCGAGAATAGTAAGATACTGGATGCCACTTCCCGTCGGCCTGTTTTTGCAATAGTACTGCTCCGAACCCGATGGAGCTTGCATCCGTATGCAGTTGAGTTTCTTTTTCCGGGTTGTAAATAGACAACACAGGGGCTGCAACTAAAGCATCTCGAAGAGTGTAGAAGGCCCGCTCACACTCTCGACTAAAAACAAAGGGCTGATCGCGCCGCAATAATCAAGCTAATGGATTCGCAATTCGAGCAAAGGAGGGTACAAAACGTCGTAAGTACGAGAATAGTCCAAATACTGATTGTAATTGACGGGAATCCTTAGGTATTGGTAATTGTTGGATATCTTTTACATGCATTTCGCTAGGACGGATGCCAGTGTGATCAGCGGAGTAGCCTAGGTAATCGATATTTTCCTGTAAAAATTTACACTTGGAACGGTTGATTTCTAATCCACATTCGGCGAGACGGGTAAGCAAACAAGAGCTGGATATGAGACTCCGTAGTCTCGGTTGCAACCAAAATGTCATCCATGTACACTACGATCTTTCGGGTACGGATAAAGTCTTGGAGCTGACGAGATATAAAGCGCTGGAATACGGAGGGGCCATTTTTCAGTCCAAAAGACATACGAGTATATTCATATTGACCGAAGGGGGTGACGAATGAAGTATATTTTATTATTGCCATTCGTACCTGATGGAAACCACTTTTAAGGTCAATCACGGAGAAACATCTTTTGTTGTCTAGATACTCTAAACAATCCTCCATCAGGGGAAGTGGAAAATTATCCCTTATGGTTACTTTGTTTAGGGCTCGGTAGTCTACACACATGCGCAGGGCTCCGGTGTTTTTTCGGACTAAAACAATGGGTGATGCGTATGGAGATTGGCTGGGTCGAACAATTCCGCTTTGGACGAGTTGATCTACTTGTCTCTGTACTTCGTTTCGCTCGAAGTAAGACAGTCTACGGGGAGAACAATAAATAGGGTGATCCAACGTAAGTTTTATTGTCATCTCATAATCAGTTTGTCGGGACGGAGGTGCTAGTTTATCAGGGTACGCGTGACGAAGGGCAGATAAACAACGGTCAGTCAGTAGAGGCCCGAAAGTCAAAGTTCGGCAGTTTGCACTTAGGGATTTCATCTAAAGGTTTTTCAGGATCAGGCAATCCATCCGGATAATAACACTCAGGTATGAAGGGCTTGGACACCGTCGACTTTTCTTTTTTTAAGCAGAAAGCGCACACAAGATAAGTAATTACACATAACAGGATGTCCGTTTAAATTCTTTACTTTATTGTTACCAGTGCCTTTACTTCGTTTTAAGACAGTATCATGATGATATAATTTAATATTAAATGCATTCAAAACGTCCCGGCCCAGCAAAAGGGGAACCGGGATGAAGTCGTCAGGGACGACATACACGCGGACTATCTGCTTTTCGGTAGCGAAAGTGATGGACACGTCTGTTTTCCCCCAAATGGGGAATTTTGCTTGACCGAGACCACGGAATTTATTGCTGGTCAGGCTGATACGACCGCTGCGAGGCACTTGCCGATGCTGGATAAAACTGGCGTGACTGCCGGTATCAAAAAGGGACAACATTATTGAGTCTGCTCGACTGGCTTGAGAACGGTCAAAACTAACACTTACCGGTTGTAAGACGGCTATTTCAGAAACGCTGGCTGCCTCAGGTTCCAGATACTCTGGTTCGACAGCGGCTACTTGGGCATCGTGGCGGAGCCGATTGGGGCAGGTCCTATATTGGTGGCCTGGCTCAAAACAATGAAAACACCCATTTAGGGGACGACGTGGAGATCGGCATTCGGCGGAGACGTGTCCGTGGCGGCGGGCGGACAGGGTTGGCGCGGAAATCATTAACTGAACCGGAACGTGAAGCTGGTGGTGATGATCGTGAAGGCTGGTGGTGATGATCGTGAAGGCTGCCGTGTGAATGGTTGGTAGTTTCCCTGCGGACGAGCGGTCGGCGTCGGCACCATGGGATGGATAACGGCTCGCGGGGTCTGACGGCTAACGGGAGCTGTAAGGTGTCGTGGCGGTATGTTGGGGATTCTATTAATTTTTTCATGGTCTTCGGTTACATTTCTGAACTCCTGAAGGGTGCGAATTCCGCACAGCGCGACGGGCTCTATACGCGAGCTTATGCCCCGGATAATGAATAGGACCAACTCCCTCTCGGAGACTTCTCCTTGATTTGCGAGGGCTCGCATGTGTAGTATGTACTCCTGTATCGTTTCGATGGGATCCATAGCCCGATTACCGAGTGCCTGGTAAACGGCGAACTTTTCTATCTCTCTATGGAATTCGCTCATTAAGGCGTCTTGTAGTTCCTTCCACGTATCGGTGGTAACCACGTCCATAAGGGTTGCTGCAGGCCCAACCAGTAATCGGCGGCCATATACTAGGCGGGTATGTTCATCCGTTCCCGCCGCATCCTATAGGTTGTTGAGATCCGTCAACCACTTTCTTATAGGGACGACTCCTTGTCCGGAGAAAGGTTTAATGGCATATTGGATGTCCGTAAATTCTACGGGGCGCACGGATCTGGTTTCGGGACCGGTTTTCATTCGGCTAAGGTCGGTTTTTAATTTTAGAATTTGATATTCTAATTGTAATTTCTCCTTTTCGGTTAGCAGGAGATCTCTTTCGGTGTTGTCGGGATGGATGGGGCGGTTTTCGGTCGGCGGCGAGGCGGTCACGGGTGTGAAAATTTCGGCGGGGATTGCTAACGTCGAGGTTTTTTCGTCTTTGGTTACAACGGGGCTCGGTGACGAGTCGGTATTCAAATAATCGGAGTCGTGGACGGGCTGCTCCGTGACGAGTCTTCTTTCCGTGACGGGATCAATGGCTTCTTGATCTAGGTGGGTTTTGCTCTCCTGAACGAAATGATCGAAACGGCGAGCGGCCGGTTGCGTGTGCTGGATTTCCTTTTCTTCGACTGACTTGCTCCTTTTTACAGTCAGCGGATTCGGAATGGGTGGAGTGGACACGGAGTCCACTCCCGGAGAAGTAATTGGGACCAATGGCGGTGGTTCGCTAACAGGCGTCCTCCCTTTGTTAGGGACGCTTTTGTCTTTTCCCGACTTACTGCTCATTTTCTTGTTTTTAATTTGAAAGCTGGAACGTACCTGCTATACTCTTTTCTCTTTTCGGTAGACCACACACCTGATTTGAAATTCCTTTTTCTTATTTCTTTCTACAAAATCTTCTTTTACTAATTTTCCATCTCTCGGACTTGATGGCTTATTTCACAATGATCTGTAATCGATTTATCTCTCTATTTTCTCTATATACAAAAACAAGTGCCATCTGGTGGCGAAATTTAAATATTTGAAACGGTTTCAGCTCGGCCAACCTGACTAGGATCGCCCTCGATCCCGGTGCCAGCCTAGATCGTTCTCTCTTTCGGGGAAGGGTCGATGGAACGGGTCCAAGATTTCAATGGGGCGGCTTCTGATACTTCTTCATAAGGGACCTGGGTTAGCTGGTGGCGAAATGTAAATATTTGAAACGGTTACAGTGTAAGTAATTAAAGTTGATGTTGGGCACGCAGTGCCCAATCTACGGTTCTTAGGTTAAATTTGCTCATCTAGCGCCCTTTGCGTATGGATTTTGATGTCGAAGCCATTCTGAGCGGCACTTAACGGGCCAAATGGACGAGGGGCGACTTCACGACATGGACATCCGAATCATAGTTGCCACGAAAAAATTCACGCAGCTCAAATTTATGTGTGAAATACGTTTTGTATTTGATACCGATATTATACAATAGATTAGAATTAGTTTTGTAACTTGCCATTTGTTCGTGTAGCAAGCTGGCGCCCTGTGCAAGTGCACGTTGTGCTCATATGGCTGGTCCTGGCCTGAAGAGAAGGCAGTTTT
>CAWWDL010000102.1:0-36386 GCA_963942545.1 Oxycera nigricornis | reverse complement strand
CAAAGCGTTGCTAGAAAATGTTACTGGAAAGTGTAGCTTCAAAAGTTTGCTGGAAAGTTGCGGGCAAATGTTCCTAGAAACGCCTGCCCGATATTATTTTGCATAACGTTGCCGACTTTTCTTCGAAATGTTGCTTTGGGTCCTGTTTGCCCACCTTCTTAATCGTTAGCTGTTCGGTGGTAATTTCCTTTTTGTCTTCGACAACATCGAACAGCCTTACTGAAATTTTTATTTTTCTCTCTTTATTTTGATTTCCCTCTTTAACTATCAATTGATCGTATTTTATGTACGCAAAATTTCCTTTTGCACGTTCTTCTATAAGTTTTGGCTTTAATTCTTTTCGCTTTTCTAGTACTTCTTTCGGAAAATCTTCGGTGACGTATACCTCTTTTAAGTTCCTCTTTATTTTCAGTATCTCACTCTTTTTCCAGATGTTTGCAAAAACAATAAGAAAATGTTGCCAGAAAATGTTGCTAGAAAATGTTGCTAAGAAATGTTGCTAGAAAATGTTGCTAGAAAATGTTGCTAGAAAATGTTGCTAAGAAATGTTGCTAGAAAATGTTGCTAGAAAATGTTGCTAAGAAATGTTGCTAAGAAATGTTGCTAGAAAATGTTGCTAGAAAATGTTGCTAAGAAATGTTGCTAGAAAATGTTGCCAGAAAATGTTGCTAGAAAATGTTGCCAAGAAATGTTGCCAAGAAATGTTGCTGTTAAAAGTTGCCAGGAAATGTTGCTGCAAAGCGTTGCTAGAAAATGTTACTGGAAAGTGTAGCTTCAAAAGTTTGCTGGAAAGTTGCGGGCAAATGTTCCTAGAAACGCCTGCCCGATATTATTTTGCATAACGTTGCCGACTTTTCTTCGAAATGTTGCTTTGGGTCCTGTTTGCCCACCTTCTTAATCGTTAGCTGTTCGGTGGTAATTTCCTTTTTGTCTTCGACAACATCGAACAGCCTTACTGAAATTTTTATTTTTCTCTCTTTATTTTGATTTCCCTCTTTAACTATCAATTGATCGTATTTTATGTACGCAAAATTTCCTTTTGCACGTTCTTCTATAAGTTTTGGCTTTAATTCTTTTCGCTTTTCTAGTACTTCTTTCGGAAAATCTTCGGTGACGTATACCTCTTTTAAGTTCCTCTTTATTTTCAGTATCTCACTCTTTTTCCAGATGTTTGCAAAAACAATAAGAAAATGTTGCCAGAAAATGTTGCTAGAAAATGTTGCTAAGAAATGTTGCTAGAAAATGTTGCTAGAAAATGTTGCTAGAAAATGTTGCTAAGAAATGTTGCTAGAAAATGTTGCTAGAAAATGTTGCTAAGAAATGTTGCTAAGAAATGTTGCTAGAAAATGTTGCTAGAAAATGTTGCTAAGAAATGTTGCTAGAAAATGTTGCCAGAAAATGTTGCTAGAAAATGTTGCCAAGAAATGTTGCCAAGAAATGTTGCTGTTAAAAGTTGCCAGGAAATGTTGCTGCAAAGCGTTGCTAGAAAATGTTACTGGAAAGTGTAGCTTCAAAAGTTTGCTGGAAAGTTGCGGGCAAATGTTCCTAGAAACGCCTGCCCGATATTATTTTGCATAACGTTGCCGACTTTTCTTCGAAATGTTGCTTTGGGTCCTGTTTGCCCACCTTCTTAATCGTTAGCTGTTCGGTGGTAATTTCCTTTTTGTCTTCGACAACATCGAACAGCCTTACTAAAATTTTTATTTTTCTCTCTTTATTTTGATTTCCCTCTTTAACTATCAATTGATCGTATTTTATGTACGCAAAATTTCCTTTTGCACGTTCTTCTATAAGTTTTGGCTTTAATTCTTTTCGCTTTTCTAGTACTTCTTTCGGAAAATCTTCGGTGACGTATACCTCTTTTAAGTTCCTCTTTATTTTCAGTATCTCACTCTTTTTCCAGATGTTTGCAAAAACAATAAGAAAATGTTGCCCAGAAAATGTTGCTAGAAAATGTTGCTAAGAAATGTTGCTAGAAAATGTTGCTAGAAAATGTTGCTAGAAAATGTTGCTAAGAAATGTTGCTAGAAAATGTTGCTAGAAAATGTTGCTAAGAAATGTTGCTAAGAAATGTTGCTAGAAAATGTTGCTAGAAAATGTTGCTAAGAAATGTTGCTAGAAAATGTTGCCAGAAAATGTTGCTAGAAAATGTTGCCAAGAAATGTTGCCAAGAAATGTTGCTGTTAAAAGTTGCCAGGAAATGTTGCTGCAAAGCGTTGCTAGAAAATGTTACTGGAAAGTGTAGCTTCAAAAGTTTGCTGGAAAGTTGCGGGCAAATGTTCCTAGAAACGCCTGCCCGATATTATTTTGCATAACGTTGCCGACTTTTCTTCGAAATGTTGCTTTGGGTCCTGTTTGCCCACCTTCTTAATCGTTAGCTGTTCGGTGGTAATTTCCTTTTTGTCTTCGACAACATCGAACAGCCTTACTGAAATTTTTATTTTTCTCTCTTTATTTTGATTTCCCTCTTTAACTATCAATTGATCGTATTTTATGTACGCAAAATTTCCTTTTGCACGTTCTTCTATAAGTTTTGGCTTTAATTCTTTTCGCTTTTCTAGTACTTCTTTCGGAAAATCTTCGGTGACGTATACCTCTTTTAAGTTCCTCTTTATTTTCAGTATCTCACTCTTTTTCCAGATGTTTGCAAAAACAATAAGAAAATGTTGCCAGAAAATGTTGCTAGAAAATGTTGCTAAGAAATGTTGCTAGAAAATGTTGCTAGAAAATGTTGCTAGAAAATGTTGCTAAGAAATGTTGCTAGAAAATGTTGCTAGAAAATGTTGCTAAGAAATGTTGCTAAGAAATGTTGCTA
This sequence comes from Oxycera nigricornis, assembly GCA_963942545.1. Lineage (NCBI taxonomy): Eukaryota > Metazoa > Arthropoda > Insecta > Diptera > Stratiomyidae > Oxycera > Oxycera nigricornis. Next base: position 33,571 of record CAWWDL010000102.1, on the reverse strand, counting down.
GAAAATGTTGCTAGAAAATGTTGCTAAGAAATGTTGCTAGAAAATGTTGCCAGAAAATGTTGCTAGAAAATGTTGCCAAGAAATGTTGCCAAGAAATGTTGCTGTTAAAAGTTGCCAGGAAATGTTGCTGCAAAGCGTTGCTAGAAAATGTTACTGGAAAGTGTAGCTTCAAAAGTTTGCTGGAAAGTTGCGGGCAAATGTTCCTAGAAACGCCTGCCCGATATTATTTTGCATAACGTTGCCGACTTTTCTTCGAAATGTTGCTTTGGGTCCTGTTTGCCCACCTTCTTAATCGTTAGCTGTTCGGTGGTAATTTCCTTTTTGTCTTCGACAACATCGAACAGCCTTACTGAAATTTTTATTTTTCTCTCTTTATTTTGATTTCCCTCTTTAACTATCAATTGATCGTATTTTATGTACGCAAAATTTCCTTTTGCACGTTCTTCTATAAGTTTTGGCTTTAATTCTTTTCGCTTTTCTAGTACTTCTTTCGGAAAATCTTCGGTGACGTATACCTCTTTTAAGTTCCTCTTTATTTTCAGTATCTCACTCTTTTTCCAGATGTTTGCAAAAACAATAAGAAAATGTTGCCAGAAAATGTTGCTAGAAAATGTTGCTAAGAAATGTTGCTAGAAAATGTTGCTAGAAAATGTTGCTAGAAAATGTTGCTAAGAAATGTTGCTAGAAAATGTTGCTAGAAAATGTTGCTAAGAAATGTTGCTAAGAAATGTTGCTAGAAAATGTTGCTAGAAAATGTTGCTAAGAAATGTTGCTAGAAAATGTTGCCAGAAAATGTTGCTAGAAAATGTTGCCAAGAAATGTTGCCAAGAAATGTTGCTGTTAAAAGTTGCCAGGAAATGTTGCTGCAAAGCGTTGCTAGAAAATGTTACTGGAAAGTGTAGCTTCAAAAGTTTGCTGGAAAGTTGCGGGCAAATGTTCCTAGAAACGCCTGCCCGATATTATTTTGCATAACGTTGCCGACTTTTCTTCGAAATGTTGCTTTGGGTCCTGTTTGCCCACCTTCTTAATCGTTAGCTGTTCGGTGGTAATTTCCTTTTTGTCTTCGACAACATCGAACAGCCTTACTGAAATTTTTATTTTTCTCTCTTTATTTTGATTTCCCTCTTTAACTATCAATTGATCGTATTTTATGTACGCAAAATTTCCTTTTGCACGTTCTTCTATAAGTTTTGGCTTTAATTCTTTTCGCTTTTCTAGTACTTCTTTCGGAAAATCTTCGGTGACGTATACCTCTTTTAAGTTCCTCTTTATTTTCAGTATCTCACTCTTTTTCCAGATGTTTGCAAAAACAATAAGAAAATGTTGCCAGAAAATGTTGCTAGAAAATGTTGCTAAGAAATGTTGCTAGAAAATGTTGCTAGAAAATGTTGCTAGAAAATGTTGCTAAGAAATGTTGCTAGAAAATGTTGCTAGAAAATGTTGCTAGAAAATGTTGCTAAGAAATGTTGCTAAGAAATGTTGCTAGAAAATGTTGCTAGAAAATGTTGCTAAGAAATGTTGCCAGAAAATGTTGCTAGAAAATGTTGCCAAGAAATGTTGCCAAGAAATGTTGCTGTTAAAAGTTGCCAGGAAATGTTGCTGCAAAGCGTTGCTAGAAAATGTTACTGGAAAGTGTAGCTTCAAAAGTTTGCTGGAAAGTTGCGGGCAAATGTTCCTAGAAACGCCTGCCCGATATTATTTTGCATAACGTTGCCGACTTTTCTTCGAAATGTTGCTTTGGGTCCTGTTTGCCCACCTTCTTAATCGTTAGCTGTTCGGTGGTAATTTCCTTTTTGTCTTCGACAACATCGAACAGCCTTACTGAAATTTTTATTTTTCTCTCTTTATTTTGATTTCCCTCTTTAACTATCAATTGATCGTATTTTATGTACGCAAAATTTCCTTTTGCACGTTCTTCTATAAGTTTTGGCTTTAATTCTTTTCGCTTTTCTAGTACTTCTTTCGGAAAATCTTCGGTGACGTATACCTCTTTTAAGTTCCTCTTTATTTTCAGTATCTCACTCTTTTTCCAGATGTTTGCAAAAACAATAAGAAAATGTTGCCAGAAAATGTTGCTAGAAAATGTTGCTAAGAAATGTTGCTAGAAAATGTTGCTAGAAAATGTTGCTAGAAAATGTTGCTAAGAAATGTTGCTAGAAAATGTTGCTAGAAAATGTTGCTAAGAAATGTTGCTAAGAAATGTTGCTAGAAAATGTTGCTAGAAAATGTTGCTAAGAAATGTTGCTAGAAAATGTTGCCAGAAAATGTTGCTAGAAAATGTTGCCAAGAAATGTTGCCAAGAAATGTTGCTGTTAAAAGTTGCCAGGAAATGTTGCTGCAAAGCGTTGCTAGAAAATGTTACTGGAAAGTGTAGCTTCAAAAGTTTGCTGGAAAGTTGCGGGCAAATGTTCCTAGAAACGCCTGCCCGATATTATTTTGCATAACGTTGCCGACTTTTCTTCGAAATGTTGCTTTGGGTCCTGTTTGCCCACCTTCTTAATCGTTAGCTGTTCGGTGGTAATTTCCTTTTTGTCTTCGACAACATCGAACAGCCTTACTGAAATTTTTATTTTTCTCTCTTTATTTTGATTTCCCTCTTTAACTATCAATTGATCGTATTTTATGTACGCAAAATTTCCTTTTGCACGTTCTTCTATAAGTTTTGGCTTTAATTCTTTTCGCTTTTCTAGTACTTCTTTCGGAAAATCTTCGGTGACGTATACCTCTTTTAAGTTCCTCTTTATTTTCAGTATCTCACTCTTTTTCCAGATGTTTGCAAAAACAATAAGAAAATGTTGCCAGAAAATGTTGCTAGAAAATGTTGCTAAGAAATGTTGCTAGAAAATGTTGCTAGAAAATGTTGCTAGAAAATGTTGCTAAGAAATGTTGCTAGAAAATGTTGCTAGAAAATGTTGCTAAGAAATGTTGCTAAGAAATGTTGCTAGAAAATGTTGCTAGAAAATGTTGCTAAGAAATGTTGCTAGAAAATGTTGCCAGAAAATGTTGCTAGAAAATGTTGCCAAGAAATGTTGCCAAGAAATGTTGCTGTTAAAAGTTGCCAGGAAATGTTGCTGCAAAGCGTTGCTAGAAAATGTTACTGGAAAGTGTAGCTTCAAAAGTTTGCTGGAAAGTTGCGGGCAAATGTTCCTAGAAACGCCTGCCCGATATTATTTTGCATAACGTTGCCGACTTTTCTTCGAAATGTTGCTTTGGGTCCTGTTTGCCCACCTTCTTAATCGTTAGCTGTTCGGTGGTAATTTCCTTTTTGTCTTCGACAACATCGAACAGCCTTACTGAAATTTTTATTTTTCTCTCTTTATTTTGATTTCCCTCTTTAACTATCAATTGATCGTATTTTATGTACGCAAAATTTCCTTTTGCACGTTCTTCTATAAGTTTTGGCTTTAATTCTTTTCGCTTTTCTAGTACTTCTTTCGGAAAATCTTCGGTGACGTATACCTCTTTTAAGTTCCTCTTTATTTTCAGTATCTCACTCTTTTTCCAGATGTTTGCAAAAACAATAAGAAAATGTTGCCAGAAAATGTTGCTAGAAAATGTTGCTAAGAAATGTTGCTAGAAAATGTTGCTAGAAAATGTTGCTAAGAAATGTTGCTAAGAAATGTTGCTAGAAAATGTTGCTAGAAAATGTTGCTAAGAAATGTTGCTAGAAAATGTTGCCAGAAAATGTTGCTAGAAAATGTTGCCAAGAAATGTTGCCAAGAAATGTTGCTGTTAAAAGTTGCCAGGAAATGTTGCTGCAAAGCGTTGCTAGAAAATGTTACTGGAAAGTGTAGCTTCAAAAGTTTGCTGGAAAGTTGCGGGCAAATGTTCCTAGAAACGCCTGCCCGATATTATTTTGCATAACGTTGCCGACTTTTCTTCGAAATGTTGCTTTGGGTCCTGTTTGCCCACCTTCTTAATCGTTAGCTGTTCGGTGGTAATTTCCTTTTTGTCTTCGACAACATCGAACAGCCTTACTGAAATTTTTATTTTTCTCTCTTTATTTTGATTTCCCTCTTTAACTATCAATTGATCGTATTTTATGTACGCAAAATTTCCTTTTGCACGTTCTTCTATAAGTTTTGGCTTTAATTCTTTTCGCTTTTCTAGTACTTCTTTCGGAAAATCTTCGGTGACGTATACCTCTTTTAAGTTCCTCTTTATTTTCAGTATCTCACTCTTTTTCCAGATGTTTGCAAAAACAATAAGAAAATGTTGCCAGAAAATGTTGCTAGAAAATGTTGCTAAGAAATGTTGCTAGAAAATGTTGCTAGAAAATGTTGCTAGAAAATGTTGCTAAGAAATGTTGCTAGAAAATGTTGCTAGAAAATGTTGCTAAGAAATGTTGCTAAGAAATGTTGCTAGAAAATGTTGCTAGAAAATGTTGCTAAGAAATGTTGCTAGAAAATGTTGCCAGAAAATGTTGCTAGAAAATGTTGCCAAGAAATGTTGCCAAGAAATGTTGCTGTTAAAAGTTGCCAGGAAATGTTGCTGCAAAGCGTTGCTAGAAAATGTTACTGGAAAGTGTAGCTTCAAAAGTTTGCTGGAAAGTTGCGGGCAAATGTTCCTAGAAACGCCTGCCCGATATTATTTTGCATAACGTTGCCGACTTTTCTTCGAAATGTTGCTTTGGGTCCTGTTTGCCCACCTTCTTAATCGTTAGCTGTTCGGTGGTAATTTCCTTTTTGTCTTCGACAACATCGAACAGCCTTACTGAAATTTTTATTTTTCTCTCTTTATTTTGATTTCCCTCTTTAACTATCAATTGATCGTATTTTATGTACGCAAAATTTCCTTTTGCACGTTCTTCTATAAGTTTTGGCTTTAATTCTTTTCGCTTTTCTAGTACTTCTTTCGGAAAATCTTCGGTGACGTATACCTCTTTTAAGTTCCTCTTTATTTTCAGTATCTCACTCTTTTTCCAGATGTTTGCAAAAACAATAAGAAAATGTTGCCAGAAAATGTTGCTAGAAAATGTTGCTAAGAAATGTTGCTAGAAAATGTTGCTAGAAAATGTTGCTAGAAAATGTTGCTAAGAAATGTTGCTAGAAAATGTTGCTAGAAAATGTTGCTAAGAAATGTTGCTAAGAAATGTTGCTAGAAAATGTTGCTAGAAAATGTTGCTAAGAAATGTTGCTAGAAAATGTTGCCAGAAAATGTTGCTAGAAAATGTTGCCAAGAAATGTTGCCAAGAAATGTTGCTGTTAAAAGTTGCCAGGAAATGTTGCTGCAAAGCGTTGCTAGAAAATGTTACTGGAAAGTGTAGCTTCAAAAGTTTGCTGGAAAGTTGCGGGCAAATGTTCCTAGAAACGCCTGCCCGATATTATTTTGCATAACGTTGCCGACTTTTCTTCGAAATGTTGCTTTGGGTCCTGTTTGCCCACCTTCTTAATCGTTAGCTGTTCGGTGGTAATTTCCTTTTTGTCTTCGACAACATCGAACAGCCTTACTGAAATTTTTATTTTTCTCTCTTTATTTTGATTTCCCTCTTTAACTATCAATTGATCGTATTTTATGTACGCAAAATTTCCTTTTGCACGTTCTTCTATAAGTTTTGGCTTTAATTCTTTTCGCTTTTCTAGTACTTCTTTCGGAAAATCTTCGGTGACGTATACCTCTTTTAAGTTCCTCTTTATTTTCAGTATCTCACTCTTTTTCCAGATGTTTGCAAAAACAATAAGAAAATGTTGCCAGAAAATGTTGCTAGAAAATGTTGCTAAGAAATGTTGCTAGAAAATGTTGCTAGAAAATGTTGCTAGAAAATGTTGCTAAGAAATGTTGCTAGAAAATGTTGCTAGAAAATGTTGCTAAGAAATGTTGCTAAGAAATGTTGCTAGAAAATGTTGCTAGAAAATGTTGCTAAGAAATGTTGCTAGAAAATGTTGCCAGAAAATGTTGCTAGAAAATGTTGCCAAGAAATGTTGCCAAGAAATGTTGCTGTTAAAAGTTGCCAGGAAATGTTGCTGCAAAGCGTTGCTAGAAAATGTTACTGGAAAGTGTAGCTTCAAAAGTTTGCTGGAAAGTTGCGGGCAAATGTTCCTAGAAACGCCTGCCCGATATTATTTTGCATAACGTTGCCGACTTTTCTTCGAAATGTTGCTTTGGGTCCTGTTTGCCCACCTTCTTAATCGTTAGCTGTTCGGTGGTAATTTCCTTTTTGTCTTCGACAACATCGAACAGCCTTACTGAAATTTTTATTTTTCTCTCTTTATTTTGATTTCCCTCTTTAACTATCAATTGATCGTATTTTATGTACGCAAAATTTCCTTTTGCACGTTCTTCTATAAGTTTTGGCTTTAATTCTTTTCGCTTTTCTAGTACTTCTTTCGGAAAATCTTCGGTGACGTATACCTCTTTTAAGTTCCTCTTTATTTTCAGTATCTCACTCTTTTTCCAGATGTTTGCAAAAACAATAAGAAAATGTTGCCAGAAAATGTTGCTAGAAAATGTTGCTAAGAAATGTTGCTAGAAAATGTTGCTAGAAAATGTTGCTAGAAAATGTTGCTAAGAAATGTTGCTAGAAAATGTTGCTAGAAAATGTTGCTAAGAAATGTTGCTAAGAAATGTTGCTAGAAAATGTTGCTAGAAAATGTTGCTAAGAAATGTTGCTAGAAAATGTTGCCAGAAAATGTTGCTAGAAAATGTTGCCAAGAAATGTTGCCAAGAAATGTTGCTGTTAAAAGTTGCCAGGAAATGTTGCTGCAAAGCGTTGCTAGAAAATGTTACTGGAAAGTGTAGCTTCAAAAGTTTGCTGGAAAGTTGCGGGCAAATGTTCCTAGAAACGCCTGCCCGATATTATTTTGCATAACGTTGCCGACTTTTCTTCGAAATGTTGCTTTGGGTCCTGTTTGCCCACCTTCTTAATCGTTAGCTGTTCGGTGGTAATTTCCTTTTTGTCTTCGACAACATCGAACAGCCTTACTGAAATTTTTATTTTTCTCTCTTTATTTTGATTTCCCTCTTTAACTATCAATTGATCGTATTTTATGTACGCAAAATTTCCTTTTGCACGTTCTTCTATAAGTTTTGGCTTTAATTCTTTTCGCTTTTCTAGTACTTCTTTCGGAAAATCTTCGGTGACGTATACCTCTTTTAAGTTCCTCTTTATTTTCAGTATCTCACTCTTTTTCCAGATGTTTGCAAAAACAATAAGAAAATGTTGCCAGAAAATGTTGCTAGAAAATGTTGCTAAGAAATGTTGCTAGAAAATGTTGCTAGAAAATGTTGCTAGAAAATGTTGCTAAGAAATGTTGCTAGAAAATGTTGCTAGAAAATGTTGCTAAGAAATGTTGCTAAGAAATGTTGCTAGAAAATGTTGCTAGAAAATGTTGCTAAGAAATGTTGCTAGAAAATGTTGCCAGAAAATGTTGCTAGAAAATGTTGCCAAGAAATGTTGCCAAGAAATGTTGCTGTTAAAAGTTGCCAGGAAATGTTGCTGCAAAGCGTTGCTAGAAAATGTTACTGGAAAGTGTAGCTTCAAAAGTTTGCTGGAAAGTTGCGGGCAAATGTTCCTAGAAACGCCTGCCCGATATTATTTTGCATAACGTTGCCGACTTTTCTTCGAAATGTTGCTTTGGGTCCTGTTTGCCCACCTTCTTAATCGTTAGCTGTTCGGTGGTAATTTCCTTTTTGTCTTCGACAACATCGAACAGCCTTACTGAAATTTTTATTTTTCTCTCTTTATTTTGATTTCCCTCTTTAACTATCAATTGATCGTATTTTATGTACGCAAAATTTCCTTTTGCACGTTCTTCTATAAGTTTTGGCTTTAATTCTTTTCGCTTTTCTAGTACTTCTTTCGGAAAATCTTCGGTGACGTATACCTCTTTTAAGTTCCTCTTTATTTTCAGTATCTCACTCTTTTTCCAGATGTTTGCAAAAACAATAAGAAAATGTTGCCAGAAAATGTTGCTAGAAAATGTTGCTAAGAAATGTTGCTAGAAAATGTTGCTAGAAAATGTTGCTAGAAAATGTTGCTAAGAAATGTTGCTAGAAAATGTTGCTAGAAAATGTTGCTAAGAAATGTTGCTAAGAAATGTTGCTAGAAAATGTTGCTAGAAAATGTTGCTAAGAAATGTTGCTAGAAAATGTTGCCAGAAAATGTTGCTAGAAAATGTTGCCAAGAAATGTTGCCAAGAAATGTTGCTGTTAAAAGTTGCCAGGAAATGTTGCTGCAAAGCGTTGCTAGAAAATGTTACTGGAAAGTGTAGCTTCAAAAGTTTGCTGGAAAGTTGCGGGCAAATGTTCCTAGAAACGCCTGCCCGATATTATTTTGCATAACGTTGCCGACTTTTCTTCGAAATGTTGCTTTGGGTCCTGTTTGCCCACCTTCTTAATCGTTAGCTGTTCGGTGGTAATTTCCTTTTTGTCTTCGACAACATCGAACAGCCTTACTGAAATTTTTATTTTTCTCTCCTTATTTTGATTTCCCTCTTTAACTATCAATTGATCGTATTTTATGTACGCAAAATTTCCTTTTGCACGTTCTTCTATAAGTTTTGGCTTTAATTCTTTTCGCTTTTCTAGTACTTCTTTCGGAAAATCTTCGGTGACGTATACCTCTTTTAAGTTCCTCTTTATTTTCAGTATCTCACTCTTTTTCCAGATGTTTGCAAAAACAATAAGAAAATGTTGCCAGAAAATGTTGCTAGAAAATGTTGCTAAGAAATGTTGCTAGAAAATGTTGCTAGAAAATGTTGCTAGAAAATGTTGCTAAGAAATGTTGCTAGAAAATGTTGCTAGAAAATGTTGCTAAGAAATGTTGCTAAGAAATGTTGCTAGAAAATGTTGCTAGAAAATGTTGCTAAGAAATGTTGCTAGAAAATGTTGCCAGAAAATGTTGCTAGAAAATGTTGCCAAGAAATGTTGCCAAGAAATGTTGCTGTTAAAAGTTGCCAGGAAATGTTGCTGCAAAGCGTTGCTAGAAAATGTTACTGGAAAGTGTAGCTTCAAAAGTTTGCTGGAAAGTTGCGGGCAAATGTTCCTAGAAACGCCTGCCCGATATTATTTTGCATAACGTTGCCGACTTTTCTTCGAAATGTTGCTTTGGGTCCTGTTTGCCCACCTTCTTAATCGTTAGCTGTTCGGTGGTAATTTCCTTTTTGTCTTCGACAACATCGAACAGCCTTACTGAAATTTTTATTTTTCTCTCTTTATTTTGATTTCCCTCTTTAACTATCAATTGATCGTATTTTATGTACGCAAAATTTCCTTTTGCACGTTCTTCTATAAGTTTTGGCTTTAATTCTTTTCGCTTTTCTAGTACTTCTTTCGGAAAATCTTCGGTGACGTATACCTCTTTTAAGTTCCTCTTTATTTTCAGTATCTCACTCTTTTTCCAGATGTTTGCAAAAACAATAAGAAAATGTTGCCAGAAAATGTTGCTAGAAAATGTTGCTAAGAAATGTTGCTAGAAAATGTTGCTAGAAAATGTTGCTAAGAAATGTTGCTAAGAAATGTTGCTAGAAAATGTTGCTAGAAAATGTTGCTAAGAAATGTTGCTAGAAAATGTTGCCAGAAAATGTTGCTAGAAAATGTTGCCAAGAAATGTTGCCAAGAAATGTTGCTGTTAAAAGTTGCCAGGAAATGTTGCTGCAAAGCGTTGCTAGAAAATGTTACTGGAAAGTGTAGCTTCAAAAGTTTGCTGGAAAGTTGCGGGCAAATGTTCCTAGAAACGCCTGCCCGATATTATTTTGCATAACGTTGCCGACTTTTCTTCGAAATGTTGCTTTGGGTCCTGTTTGCCCACCTTCTTAATCGTTAGCTGTTCGGTGGTAATTTCCTTTTTGTCTTCGACAACATCGAACAGCCTTACTGAAATTTTTATTTTTCTCTCTTTATTTTGATTTCCCTCTTTAACTATCAATTGATCGTATTTTATGTACGCAAAATTTCCTTTTGCACGTTCTTCTATAAGTTTTGGCTTTAATTCTTTTCGCTTTTCTAGTACTTCTTTCGGAAAATCTTCGGTGACGTATACCTCTTTTAAGTTCCTCTTTATTTTCAGTATCTCACTCTTTTTCCAGATGTTTGCAAAAACAATAAGAAAATGTTGCCAGAAAATGTTGCTAGAAAATGTTGCTAAGAAATGTTGCTAGAAAATGTTGCTAGAAAATGTTGCTAGAAAATGTTGCTAAGAAATGTTGCTAGAAAATGTTGCTAGAAAATGTTGCTAGAAAATGTTGCTAACAAATGTTGCTAGAAAATGTTGCTAGAAAATGTTGCTAAGAAATGTTGCTAAGAAATGTTGCTAGAAAATGTTGCTAGAAAATGTTGCTAAGAAATGTTGCTAGAAAATGTTGCCAGAAAATGTTGCTAGAAAATGTTGCCAAGAAATGTTGCCAAGAAATGTTGCTGTTAAAAGTTGCCAGGAAATGTTGCTGCAAAGCGTTGCTAGAAAATGTTACTGGAAAGTGTAGCTTCAAAAGTTTGCTGGAAAGTTGCGGGCAAATGTTCCTAGAAACGCCTGCCCGATATTATTTTGCATAACGTTGCCGACTTTTCTTCGAAATGTTGCTTTGGGTCCTGTTTGCCCACCTTCTTAATCGTTAGCTGTTCGGTGGTAATTTCCTTTTTGTCTTCGACAACATCGAACAGCCTTACTGAAATTTTTATTTTTCTCTCCTTATTTTGATTTCCCTCTTTAACTATCAATTGATCGTATTTTATGTACGCAAAATTTCCTTTTGCACGTTCTTCTATAAGTTTTGGCTTTAATTCTTTTCGCTTTTCTAGTACTTCTTTCGGAAAATCTTCGGTGACGTATACCTCTTTTAAGTTCCTCTTTATTTTCAGTATCTCACTCTTTTTCCAGATGTTTGCAAAAACAATAAGAAAATGTTGCCAGAAAATGTTGCTAGAAAATGTTGCTAAGAAATGTTGCTAGAAAATGTTGCTAGAAAATGTTGCTAGAAAATGTTGCTAAGAAATGTTGCTAGAAAATGTTGCCAGAAAATGTTGCTAGAAAATGTTGCCAAGAAATGTTGCCAAGAAATGTTGCTGTTAAAAGTTGCCAGGAAATGTTGCTGCAAAGCGTTGCTAGAAAATGTTACTGGAAAGTGTAGCTTCAAAAGTTTGCTGGAAAGTTGCGGGCAAATGTTCCTAGAAACGCCTGCCCGATATTATTTTGCATAACGTTGCCGACTTTTCTTCGAAATGTTGCTTTGGGTCCTGTTTGCCCACCTTCTTAATCGTTAGCTGTTCGGTGGTAATTTCCTTTTTGTCTTCGACAACATCGAACAGCCTTACTGAAATTTTTATTTTTCTCTCCTTATTTTGATTTCCCTCTTTAACTATCAATTGATCGTATTTTATGTACGCAAAATTTCCTTTTGCACGTTCTTCTATAAGTTTTGGCTTTAATTCTTTTCGCTTTTCTAGTACTTCTTTCGGAAAATCTTCGGTGACGTATACCTCTTTTAAGTTCCTCTTTATTTTCAGTATCTCACTCTTTTTCCAGATGTTTGCAAAAACAATAAGAAAATGTTGCTAGAAAATGTTGCTAGAAAATGTTGCTAGAAAATGTTGCTAAGAAATGTTGCTAGAAAATGTTGCTAGAAAATGTTGCTAAGAAATGTTGCTAAGAAATGTTGCTAGAAAATGTTGCTAGAAAATGTTGCTAAGAAATGTTGCTAGAAAATGTTGCCAGAAAATGTTGCTAGAAAATGTTGCCAAGAAATGTTGCCAAGAAATGTTGCTGTTAAAAGTTGCCAGGAAATGTTGCTGCAAAGCGTTGCTAGAAAATGTTACTGGAAAGTGTAGCTTCAAAAGTTTGCTGGAAAGTTGCGGGCAAATGTTCCTAGAAACGCCTGCCCGATATTATTTTGCATAACGTTGCCGACTTTTCTTCGAAATGTTGCTTTGGGTCCTGTTTGCCCACCTTCTTAATCGTTAGCTGTTCGGTGGTAATTTCCTTTTTGTCTTCGACAACATCGAACAGCCTTACTGAAATTTTTATTTTTCTCTCTTTATTTTGATTTCCCTCTTTAACTATCAATTGATCGTATTTTATGTACGCAAAATTTCCTTTTGCACGTTCTTCTATAAGTTTTGGCTTTAATTCTTTTCGCTTTTCTAGTACTTCTTTCGGAAAATCTTCGGTGACGTATACCTCTTTTAAGTTCCTCTTTATTTTCAGTATCTCACTCTTTTTCCAGATGTTTGCAAAAACAATAAGAAAATGTTGCCAGAAAATGTTGCTAGAAAATGTTGCTAAGAAATGTTGCTAGAAAATGTTGCTAGAAAATGTTGCTAGAAAATGTTGCTAAGAAATGTTGCTAGAAAATGTTGCTAGAAAATGTTGCTAAGAAATGTTGCTAAGAAATGTTGCTAGAAAATGTTGCTAGAAAATGTTGCTAAGAAATGTTGCTAGAAAATGTTGCCAGAAAATGTTGCTAGAAAATGTTGCCAAGAAATGTTGCCAAGAAATGTTGCTGTTAAAAGTTGCCAGGAAATGTTGCTGCAAAGCGTTGCTAGAAAATGTTACTGGAAAGTGTAGCTTCAAAAGTTTGCTGGAAAGTTGCGGGCAAATGTTCCTAGAAACGCCTGCCCGATATTATTTTGCATAACGTTGCCGACTTTTCTTCGAAATGTTGCTTTGGGTCCTGTTTGCCCACCTTCTTAATCGTTAGCTGTTCGGTGGTAATTTCCTTTTTGTCTTCGACAACATCGAACAGCCTTACTGAAATTTTTATTTTTCTCTCTTTATTTTGATTTCCCTCTTTAACTATCAATTGATCGTATTTTATGTACGCAAAATTTCCTTTTGCACGTTCTTCTATAAGTTTTGGCTTTAATTCTTTTCGCTTTTCTAGTACTTCTTTCGGAAAATCTTCGGTGACGTATACCTCTTTTAAGTTCCTCTTTATTTTCAGTATCTCACTCTTTTTCCAGATGTTTGCAAAAACAATAAGAAAATGTTGCCAGAAAATGTTGCTAGAAAATGTTGCTAAGAAATGTTGCTAGAAAATGTTGCTAGAAAATGTTGCTAGAAAATGTTGCTAAGAAATGTTGCTAGAAAATGTTGCCAGAAAATGTTGCTAGAAAATGTTGCCAAGAAATGTTGCCAAGAAATGTTGCTGTTAAAAGTTGCCAGGAAATGTTGCTGCAAAGCGTTGCTAGAAAATGTTACTGGAAAGTGTAGCTTCAAAAGTTTGCTGGAAAGTTGCGGGCAAATGTTCCTAGAAACGCCTGCCCGATATTATTTTGCATAACGTTGCCGACTTTTCTTCGAAATGTTGCTTTGGGTCCTGTTTGCCCACCTTCTTAATCGTTAGCTGTTCGGTGGTAATTTCCTTTTTGTCTTCGACAACATCGAACAGCCTTACTGAAATTTTTATTTTTCTCTCCTTATTTTGATTTCCCTCTTTAACTATCAATTGATCGTATTTTATGTACGCAAAATTTCCTTTTGCACGTTCTTCTATAAGTTTTGGCTTTAATTCTTTTCGCTTTTCTAGTACTTCTTTCGGAAAATCTTCGGTGACGTATACCTCTTTTAAGTTCCTCTTTATTTTCAGTATCTCACTCTTTTTCCAGATGTTTGCAAAAACAATAAGAAAATGTTGCCAGAAAATGTTGCTAGAAAATGTTGCTAAGAAATGTTGCTAGAAAATGTTGCTAGAAAATGTTGCTAGAAAATGTTGCTAAGAAATGTTGCTAGAAAATGTTGCTAGAAAATGTTGCTAAGAAATGTTGCTAAGAAATGTTGCTAGAAAATGTTGCTAGAAAATGTTGCTAAGAAATGTTGCTAGAAAATGTTGCCAGAAAATGTTGCTAGAAAATGTTGCCAAGAAATGTTGCCAAGAAATGTTGCTGTTAAAAGTTGCCAGGAAATGTTGCTGCAAAGCGTTGCTAGAAAATGTTACTGGAAAGTGTAGCTTCAAAAGTTTGCTGGAAAGTTGCGGGCAAATGTTCCTAGAAACGCCTGCCCGATATTATTTTGCATAACGTTGCCGACTTTTCTTCGAAATGTTGCTTTGGGTCCTGTTTGCCCACCTTCTTAATCGTTAGCTGTTCGGTGGTAATTTCCTTTTTGTCTTCGACAACATCGAACAGCCTTACTGAAATTTTTATTTTTCTCTCTTTATTTTGATTTCCCTCTTTAACTATCAATTGATCGTATTTTATGTACGCAAAATTTCCTTTTGCACGTTCTTCTATAAGTTTTGGCTTTAATTCTTTTCGCTTTTCTAGTACTTCTTTCGGAAAATCTTCGGTGACGTATACCTCTTTTAAGTTCCTCTTTATTTTCAGTATCTCACTCTTTTTCCAGATGTTTGCAAAAACAATAAGAAAATGTTGCCAGAAAATGTTGCTAGAAAATGTTGCTAAGAAATGTTGCTAGAAAATGTTGCTAGAAAATGTTGCTAGAAAATGTTGCTAAGAAATGTTGCTAGAAAATGTTGCTAGAAAATGTTGCTAAGAAATGTTGCTAAGAAATGTTGCTAGAAAATGTTGCTAGAAAATGTTGCTAAGAAATGTTGCTAGAAAATGTTGCCAGAAAATGTTGCTAGAAAATGTTGCCAAGAAATGTTGCCAAGAAATGTTGCTGTTAAAAGTTGCCAGGAAATGTTGCTGCAAAGCGTTGCTAGAAAATGTTACTGGAAAGTGTAGCTTCAAAAGTTTGCTGGAAAGTTGCGGGCAAATGTTCCTAGAAACGCCTGCCCGATATTATTTTGCATAACGTTGCCGACTTTTCTTCGAAATGTTGCTTTGGGTCCTGTTTGCCCACCTTCTTAATCGTTAGCTGTTCGGTGGTAATTTCCTTTTTGTCTTCGACAACATCGAACAGCCTTACTGAAATTTTTATTTTTCTCTCTTTATTTTGATTTCCCTCTTTAACTATCAATTGATCGTATTTTATGTACGCAAAATTTCCTTTTGCACGTTCTTCTATAAGTTTTGGCTTTAATTCTTTTCGCTTTTCTAGTACTTCTTTCGGAAAATCTTCGGTGACGTATACCTCTTTTAAGTTCCTCTTTATTTTCAGTATCTCACTCTTTTTCCAGATGTTTGCAAAAACAATAAGAAAATGTTGCTAGAAAATGTTGCTAGAAAATGTTGCTAGAAAATGTTGCTAAGAAATGTTGCTAGAAAATGTTGCTAGAAAATGTTGCTAAGAAATGTTGCTAAGAAATGTTGCTAGAAAATGTTGCTAGAAAATGTTGCTAAGAAATGTTGCTAGAAAATGTTGCCAGAAAATGTTGCTAGAAAATGTTGCCAAGAAATGTTGCCAAGAAATGTTGCTGTTAAAAGTTGCCAGGAAATGTTGCTGCAAAGCGTTGCTAGAAAATGTTACTGGAAAGTGTAGCTTCAAAAGTTTGCTGGAAAGTTGCGGGCAAATGTTCCTAGAAACGCCTGCCCGATATTATTTTGCATAACGTTGCCGACTTTTCTTCGAAATGTTGCTTTGGGTCCTGTTTGCCCACCTTCTTAATCGTTAGCTGTTCGGTGGTAATTTCCTTTTTGTCTTCGACAACATCGAACAGCCTTACTGAAATTTTTATTTTTCTCTCTTTATTTTGATTTCCCTCTTTAACTATCAATTGATCGTATTTTATGTACGCAAAATTTCCTTTTGCACGTTCTTCTATAAGTTTTGGCTTTAATTCTTTTCGCTTTTCTAGTACTTCTTTCGGAAAATCTTCGGTGACGTATACCTCTTTTAAGTTCCTCTTTATTTTCAGTATCTCACTCTTTTTCCAGATGTTTGCAAAAACAATAAGAAAATGTTGCCAGAAAATGTTGCTAGAAAATGTTGCTAAGAAATGTTGCTAGAAAATGTTGCTAGAAAATGTTGCTAGAAAATGTTGCTAAGAAATGTTGCTAGAAAATGTTGCTAGAAAATGTTGCTAAGAAATGTTGCTAAGAAATGTTGCTAGAAAATGTTGCTAGAAAATGTTGCTAAGAAATGTTGCTAGAAAATGTTGCCAGAAAATGTTGCTAGAAAATGTTGCCAAGAAATGTTGCCAAGAAATGTTGCTGTTAAAAGTTGCCAGGAAATGTTGCTGCAAAGCGTTGCTAGAAAATGTTACTGGAAAGTGTAGCTTCAAAAGTTTGCTGGAAAGTTGCGGGCAAATGTTCCTAGAAACGCCTGCCCGATATTATTTTGCATAACGTTGCCGACTTTTCTTCGAAATGTTGCTTTGGGTCCTGTTTGCCCACCTTCTTAATCGTTAGCTGTTCGGTGGTAATTTCCTTTTTGTCTTCGACAACATCGAACAGCCTTACTGAAATTTTTATTTTTCTCTCTTTATTTTGATTTCCCTCTTTAACTATCAATTGATCGTATTTTATGTACGCAAAATTTCCTTTTGCACGTTCTTCTATAAGTTTTGGCTTTAATTCTTTTCGCTTTTCTAGTACTTCTTTCGGAAAATCTTCGGTGACGTATACCTCTTTTAAGTTCCTCTTTATTTTCAGTATCTCACTCTTTTTCCAGATGTTTGCAAAAACAATAAGAAAATGTTGCCAGAAAATGTTGCTAGAAAATGTTGCTAAGAAATGTTGCTAGAAAATGTTGCTAGAAAATGTTGCTAGAAAATGTTGCTAAGAAATGTTGCTAGAAAATGTTGCTAGAAAATGTTGCTAAGAAATGTTGCTAAGAAATGTTGCTAGAAAATGTTGCTAGAAAATGTTGCTAAGAAATGTTGCTAGAAAATGTTGCCAGAAAATGTTGCTAGAAAATGTTGCCAAGAAATGTTGCCAAGAAATGTTGCTGTTAAAAGTTGCCAGGAAATGTTGCTGCAAAGCGTTGCTAGAAAATGTTACTGGAAAGTGTAGCTTCAAAAGTTTGCTGGAAAGTTGCGGGCAAATGTTCCTAGAAACGCCTGCCCGATATTATTTTGCATAACGTTGCCGACTTTTCTTCGAAATGTTGCTTTGGGTCCTGTTTGCCCACCTTCTTAATCGTTAGCTGTTCGGTGGTAATTTCCTTTTTGTCTTCGACAACATCGAACAGCCTTACTGAAATTTTTATTTTTCTCTCTTTATTTTGATTTCCCTCTTTAACTATCAATTGATCGTATTTTATGTACGCAAAATTTCCTTTTGCACGTTCTTCTATAAGTTTTGGCTTTAATTCTTTTCGCTTTTCTAGTACTTCTTTCGGAAAATCTTCGGTGACGTATACCTCTTTTAAGTTCCTCTTTATTTTCAGTATCTCACTCTTTTTCCAGATGTTTGCAAAAACAATAAGAAAATGTTGCCAGAAAATGTTGCTAGAAAATGTTGCTAAGAAATGTTGCTAGAAAATGTTGCTAGAAAATGTTGCTAGAAAATGTTGCTAAGAAATGTTGCTAGAAAATGTTGCTAGAAAATGTTGCTAAGAAATGTTGCTAAGAAATGTTGCTAGAAAATGTTGCTAGAAAATGTTGCTAAGAAATGTTGCTAGAAAATGTTGCCAGAAAATGTTGCTAGAAAATGTTGCCAAGAAATGTTGCCAAGAAATGTTGCTGTTAAAAGTTGCCAGGAAATGTTGCTGCAAAGCGTTGCTAGAAAATGTTACTGGAAAGTGTAGCTTCAAAAGTTTGCTGGAAAGTTGCGGGCAAATGTTCCTAGAAACGCTCTGCCCGATATTATTTTGCATAACGTTGCCGACTTTTCTTCGAAATGTTGCTTTGGGTCCTGTTTGCCCACCTTCTTAATCGTTAGCTGTTCGGTGGTAATTTCCTTTTTGTCTTCGACAACATCGAACAGCCTTACTGAAATTTTTATTTTTCTCTCTTTATTTTGATTTCCCTCTTTAACTATCAATTGATCGTATTTTATGTACGCAAAATTTCCTTTTGCACGTTCTTCTATAAGTTTTGGCTTTAATTCTTTTCGCTTTTCTAGTACTTCTTTCGGAAAATCTTCGGTGACGTATACCTCTTTTAAGTTCCTCTTTATTTTCAGTATCTCACTCTTTTTCCAGATGTTTGCAAAAACAATAAGAAAATGTTGCCAGAAAATGTTGCTAGAAAATGTTGCTAAGAAATGTTGCTAGAAAATGTTGCTAGAAAATGTTGCTAGAAAATGTTGCTAAGAAATGTTGCTAGAAAATGTTGCTAGAAAATGTTGCTAAGAAATGTTGCTAAGAAATGTTGCTAGAAAATGTTGCTAGAAAATGTTGCTAAGAAATGTTGCTAGAAAATGTTGCCAGAAAATGTTGCTAGAAAATGTTGCCAAGAAATGTTGCCAAGAAATGTTGCTGTTAAAAGTTGCCAGGAAATGTTGCTGCAAAGCGTTGCTAGAAAATGTTACTGGAAAGTGTAGCTTCAAAAGTTTGCTGGAAAGTTGCGGGCAAATGTTCCTAGAAACGCCTGCCCGATATTATTTTGCATAACGTTGCCGACTTTTCTTCGAAATGTTGCTTTGGGTCCTGTTTGCCCACCTTCTTAATCGTTAGCTGTTCGGTGGTAATTTCCTTTTTGTCTTCGACAACATCGAACAGCCTTACTGAAATTTTTATTTTTCTCTCTTTATTTTGATTTCCCTCTTTAACTATCAATTGATCGTATTTTATGTACGCAAAATTTCCTTTTGCACGTTCTTCTATAAGTTTTGGCTTTAATTCTTTTCGCTTTTCTAGTACTTCTTTCGGAAAATCTTCGGTGACGTATACCTCTTTTAAGTTCCTCTTTATTTTCAGTATCTCACTCTTTTTCCAGATGTTTGCAAAAACAATAAGAAAATGTTGCCAGAAAATGTTGCTAGAAAATGTTGCTAAGAAATGTTGCTAGAAAATGTTGCTAGAAAATGTTGCTAGAAAATGTTGCTAAGAAATGTTGCTAGAAAATGTTGCTAGAAAATGTTGCTAAGAAATGTTGCTAAGAAATGT
Source organism: Oxycera nigricornis (assembly GCA_963942545.1). Classification (NCBI taxonomy): domain Eukaryota; kingdom Metazoa; phylum Arthropoda; class Insecta; order Diptera; family Stratiomyidae; genus Oxycera; species Oxycera nigricornis. The sequence continues at coordinate 14,751 of CAWWDL010000102.1, read as the reverse complement.
TGCTAGAAAATGTTGCTAGAAAATGTTGCTAAGAAATGTTGCTAGAAAATGTTGCCAGAAAATGTTGCTAGAAAATGTTGCCAAGAAATGTTGCCAAGAAATGTTGCTGTTAAAAGTTGCCAGGAAATGTTGCTGCAAAGCGTTGCTAGAAAATGTTACTGGAAAGTGTAGCTTCAAAAGTTTGCTGGAAAGTTGCGGGCAAATGTTCCTAGAAACGCCTGCCCGATATTATTTTGCATAACGTTGCCGACTTTTCTTCGAAATGTTGCTTTGGGTCCTGTTTGCCCACCTTCTTAATCGTTAGCTGTTCGGTGGTAATTTCCTTTTTGTCTTCGACAACATCGAACAGCCTTACTGAAATTTTTATTTTTCTCTCTTTATTTTGATTTCCCTCTTTAACTATCAATTGATCGTATTTTATGTACGCAAAATTTCCTTTTGCACGTTCTTCTATAAGTTTTGGCTTTAATTCTTTTCGCTTTTCTAGTACTTCTTTCGGAAAATCTTCGGTGACGTATACCTCTTTTAAGTTCCTCTTTATTTTCAGTATCTCACTCTTTTTCCAGATGTTTGCAAAAACAATAAGAAAATGTTGCCAGAAAATGTTGCTAGAAAATGTTGCTAAGAAATGTTGCTAGAAAATGTTGCTAGAAAATGTTGCTAGAAAATGTTGCTAAGAAATGTTGCTAGAAAATGTTGCTAGAAAATGTTGCTAAGAAATGTTGCTAAGAAATGTTGCTAGAAAATGTTGCTAGAAAATGTTGCTAAGAAATGTTGCTAGAAAATGTTGCCAGAAAATGTTGCTAGAAAATGTTGCCAAGAAATGTTGCCAAGAAATGTTGCTGTTAAAAGTTGCCAGGAAATGTTGCTGCAAAGCGTTGCTAGAAAATGTTACTGGAAAGTGTAGCTTCAAAAGTTTGCTGGAAAGTTGCGGGCAAATGTTCCTAGAAACGCCTGCCCGATATTATTTTGCATAACGTTGCCGACTTTTCTTCGAAATGTTGCTTTGGGTCCTGTTTGCCCACCTTCTTAATCGTAAGCTGTTCGGTGGTAATTTCCTTTTTGTCTTCGACAACATCGAACAGCCTTACTGAAATTTTTATTTTTCTCTCTTTATTTTGATTTCCCTCTTTAACTATCAATTGATCGTATTTTATGTACGCAAAATTTCCTTTTGCACGTTCTTCTATAAGTTTTGGCTTTAATTCTTTTCGCTTTTCTAGTACTTCTTTCGGAAAATCTTCGGTGACGTATACCTCTTTTAAGTTCCTCTTTATTTTCAGTATCTCACTCTTTTTCCAGATGTTTGCAAAAACAATAAGAAAATGTTGCCAGAAAATGTTGCTAGAAAATGTTGCTAAGAAATGTTGCTAGAAAATGTTGCTAGAAAATGTTGCTAGAAAATGTTGCTAGAAAATGTTGCTAAGAAATGTTGCTAGTATCTCACTCTTTTTCCAGATGTTTGCAAAAACAATAAGAAAATGTTGCCAGAAAATGTTGCTAGAAAATGTTGCTAAGAAATGTTGCTAGAAAATGTTGCTAGAAAATGTTGCTAGAAAATGTTGCTAAGAAATGTTGCTAGAAAATGTTGCCAGAAAATGTTGCTAGAAAATGTTGCCAAGAAATGTTGCCAAGAAATGTTGCTGTTAAAAGTTGCCAGGAAATGTTGCTGCAAAGCGTTGCTAGAAAATGTTACTGGAAAGTGTAGCTTCAAAAGTTTGCTGGAAAGTTGCGGGCAAATGTTCCTAGAAACGCCTGCCCGATATTATTTTGCATAACGTTGCCGACTTTTCTTCGAAATGTTGCTTTGGGTCCTGTTTGCCCACCTTCTTAATCGTAAGCTGTTCGGTGGTAATTTCCTTTTTGTCTTCGACAACATCGAACAGCCTTACTGAAATTTTTATTTTTCTCTCTTTATTTTGATTTCCCTCTTTAACTATCAATTGATCGTATTTTATGTACGCAAAATTTCCTTTTGCACGTTCTTCTATAAGTTTTGGCTTTAATTCTTTTCGCTTTTCTAGTACTTCTTTCGGAAAATCTTCGGTGACGTATACCTCTTTTAAGTTCCTCTTTATTTTCAGTATCTCACTCTTTTTCCAGATGTTTGCAAAAACAATAAGAAAATGTTGCCAGAAAATGTTGCTAGAAAATGTTGCTAAGAAATGTTGCTAGAAAATGTTGCTAGAAAATGTTGCTAGAAAATGTTGCTAAGAAATGTTGCTAGAAAATGTTGCTAGAAAATGTTGCTAAGAAATGTTGCTAAGAAATGTTGCTAGAAAATGTTGCTAGAAAATGTTGCTAAGAAATGTTGCTAGAAAATGTTGCCAGAAAATGTTGCTAGAAAATGTTGCCAAGAAATGTTGCCAAGAAATGTTGCTGTTAAAAGTTGCCAGGAAATGTTGCTGCAAAGCGTTGCTAGAAAATGTTACTGGAAAGTGTAGCTTCAAAAGTTTGCTGGAAAGTTGCGGGCAAATGTTCCTAGAAACGCCTGCCCGATATTATTTTGCATAACGTTGCCGACTTTTCTTCGAAATGTTGCTTTGGGTCCTGTTTGCCCACCTTCTTAATCGTTAGCTGTTCGGTGGTAATTTCCTTTTTGTCTTCGACAACATCGAACAGCCTTACTGAAATTTTTATTTTTCTCTCTTTATTTTGATTTCCCTCTTTAACTATCAATTGATCGTATTTTATGTACGCAAAATTTCCTTTTGCACGTTCTTCTATAAGTTTTGGCTTTAATTCTTTTCGCTTTTCTAGTACTTCTTTCGGAAAATCTTCGGTGACGTATACCTCTTTTAAGTTCCTCTTTATTTTCAGTATCTCACTCTTTTTCCAGATGTTTGCAAAAACAATAAGAAAATGTTGCCAGAAAATGTTGCTAGAAAATGTTGCTAAGAAATGTTGCTAGAAAATGTTGCTAGAAAATGTTGCTAGAAAATGTTGCTAAGAAATGTTGCTAGAAAATGTTGCTAGAAAATGTTGCTAAGAAATGTTGCTAAGAAATGTTGCTAGAAAATGTTGCTAGAAAATGTTGCTAAGAAATGTTGCTAGAAAATGTTGCCAGAAAATGTTGCTAGAAAATGTTGCCAAGAAATGTTGCCAAGAAATGTTGCTGTTAAAAGTTGCCAGGAAATGTTGCTGCAAAGCGTTGCTAGAAAATGTTACTGGAAAGTGTAGCTTCAAAAGTTTGCTGGAAAGTTGCGGGCAAATGTTCCTAGAAACGCCTGCCCGATATTATTTTGCATAACGTTGCCGACTTTTCTTCGAAATGTTGCTTTGGGTCCTGTTTGCCCACCTTCTTAATCGTTAGCTGTTCGGTGGTAATTTCCTTTTTGTCTTCGACAACATCGAACAGCCTTACTGAAATTTTTATTTTTCTCTCTTTATTTTGATTTCCCTCTTTAACTATCAATTGATCGTATTTTATGTACGCAAAATTTCCTTTTGCACGTTCTTCTATAAGTTTTGGCTTTAATTCTTTTCGCTTTTCTAGTACTTCTTTCGGAAAATCTTCGGTGACGTATACCTCTTTTAAGTTCCTCTTTATTTTCAGTATCTCACTCTTTTTCCAGATGTTTGCAAAAACAATAAGAAAATGTTGCCAGAAAATGTTGCTAGAAAATGTTGCTAAGAAATGTTGCTAGAAAATGTTGCTAGAAAATGTTGCTAGAAAATGTTGCTAAGAAATGTTGCTAGAAAATGTTGCTAGAAAATGTTGCTAAGAAATGTTGCTAAGAAATGTTGCTAGAAAATGTTGCTAGAAAATGTTGCTAAGAAATGTTGCTAGAAAATGTTGCCAGAAAATGTTGCTAGAAAATGTTGCCAAGAAATGTTGCCAAGAAATGTTGCTGTTAAAAGTTGCCAGGAAATGTTGCTGCAAAGCGTTGCTAGAAAATGTTACTGGAAAGTGTAGCTTCAAAAGTTTGCTGGAAAGTTGCGGGCAAATGTTCCTAGAAACGCCTGCCCGATATTATTTTGCATAACGTTGCCGACTTTTCTTCGAAATGTTGCTTTGGGTCCTGTTTGCCCACCTTCTTAATCGTTAGCTGTTCGGTGGTAATTTCCTTTTTGTCTTCGACAACATCGAACAGCCTTACTGAAATTTTTATTTTTCTCTCTTTATTTTGATTTCCCTCTTTAACTATCAATTGATCGTATTTTATGTACGCAAAATTTCCTTTTGCACGTTCTTCTATAAGTTTTGGCTTTAATTCTTTTCGCTTTTCTAGTACTTCTTTCGGAAAATCTTCGGTGACGTATACCTCTTTTAAGTTCCTCTTTATTTTCAGTATCTCACTCTTTTTCCAGATGTTTGCAAAAACAATAAGAAAATGTTGCCAGAAAATGTTGCTAGAAAATGTTGCTAAGAAATGTTGCTAGAAAATGTTGCTAGAAAATGTTGCTAGAAAATGTTGCTAAGAAATGTTGCTAGAAAATGTTGCTAGAAAATGTTGCTAAGAAATGTTGCTAAGAAATGTTGCTAGAAAATGTTGCTAGAAAATGTTGCTAAGAAATGTTGCTAGAAAATGTTGCCAGAAAATGTTGCTAGAAAATGTTGCCAAGAAATGTTGCCAAGAAATGTTGCTGTTAAAAGTTGCCAGGAAATGTTGCTGCAAAGCGTTGCTAGAAAATGTTACTGGAAAGTGTAGCTTCAAAAGTTTGCTGGAAAGTTGCGGGCAAATGTTCCTAGAAACGCCTGCCCGATATTATTTTGCATAACGTTGCCGACTTTTCTTCGAAATGTTGCTTTGGGTCCTGTTTGCCCACCTTCTTAATCGTTAGCTGTTCGGTGGTAATTTCCTTTTTGTCTTCGACAACATCGAACAGCCTTACTGAAATTTTTATTTTTCTCTCTTTATTTTGATTTCCCTCTTTAACTATCAATTGATCGTATTTTATGTACGCAAAATTTCCTTTTGCACGTTCTTCTATAAGTTTTGGCTTTAATTCTTTTCGCTTTTCTAGTACTTCTTTCGGAAAATCTTCGGTGACGTATACCTCTTTTAAGTTCCTCTTTATTTTCAGTATCTCACTCTTTTTCCAGATGTTTGCAAAAACAATAAGAAAATGTTGCCAGAAAATGTTGCTAGAAAATGTTGCTAAGAAATGTTGCTAGAAAATGTTGCTAGAAAATGTTGCTAAGAAATGTTGCTAGAAAATGTTGCTAGAAAATGTTGCTAAGAAATGTTGCTAAGAAATGTTGCTAGAAAATGTTGCTAGAAAATGTTGCTAAGAAATGTTGCTAGAAAATGTTGCCAGAAAATGTTGCTAGAAAATGTTGCCAAGAAATGTTGCCAAGAAATGTTGCTGTTAAAAGTTGCCAGGAAATGTTGCTGCAAAGCGTTGCTAGAAAATGTTACTGGAAAGTGTAGCTGCAAAAGTTTGCTGGAAAGTTGCGGGCAAATGTTCCTAGAAACGCCTGCCCGATATTATTTTGCATAACGTTGCCGACTTTTCTTCGAAATGTTGCTTTGGGTCCTGTTTGCCCACCTTCTTAATCGTTAGCTGTTCGGTGGTAATTTCCTTTTTGTCTTCGACAACATCGAACAGCCTTACTGAAATTTTTATTTTTCTCTCTTTATTTTGATTTCCCTCTTTAACTATCAATTGATCGTATTTTATGTACGCAAAATTTCCTTTTGCACGTTCTTCTATAAGTTTTGGCTTTAATTCTTTTCGCTTTTCTAGTACTTCTTTCGGAAAATCTTCGGTGACGTATACCTCTTTTAAGTTCCTCTTTATTTTCAGTATCTCACTCTTTTTCCAGATGTTTGCAAAAACAATAAGAAAATGTTGCCAGAAAATGTTGCTAGAAAATGTTGCTAAGAAATGTTGCTAGAAAATGTTGCTAGAAAATGTTGCTAGAAAATGTTGCTAAGAAATGTTGCTAGAAAATGTTGCTAGAAAATGTTGCTAAGAAATGTTGCTAAGAAATGTTGCTAGAAAATGTTGCTAGAAAATGTTGCTAAGAAATGTTGCTAGAAAATGTTGCCAGAAAATGTTGCTAGAAAATGTTGCCAAGAAATGTTGCCAAGAAATGTTGCTGTTAAAAGTTGCCAGGAAATGTTGCTGCAAAGCGTTGCTAGAAAATGTTACTGGAAAGTGTAGCTTCAAAAGTTTGCTGGAAAGTTGCGGGCAAATGTTCCTAGAAACGCCTGCCCGATATTATTTTGCATAACGTTGCCGACTTTTCTTCGAAATGTTGCTTTGGGTCCTGTTTGCCCACCTTCTTAATCGTTAGCTGTTCGGTGGTAATTTCCTTTTTGTCTTCGACAACATCGAACAGCCTTACTGAAATTTTTATTTTTCTCTCTTTATTTTGATTTCCCTCTTTAACTATCAATTGATCGTATTTTATGTACGCAAAATTTCCTTTTGCACGTTCTTCTATAAGTTTTGGCTTTAATTCTTTTCGCTTTTCTAGTACTTCTTTCGGAAAATCTTCGGTGACGTATACCTCTTTTAAGTTCCTCTTTATTTTCAGTATCTCACTCTTTTTCCAGATGTTTGCAAAAACAATAAGAAAATGTTGCCAGAAAATGTTGCTAGAAAATGTTGCTAAGAAATGTTGCTAGAAAATGTTGCTAGAAAATGTTGCTAGAAAATGTTGCTAAGAAATGTTGCTAGAAAATGTTGCTAGAAAATGTTGCTAAGAAATGTTGCTAAGAAATGTTGCTAGAAAATGTTGCTAGAAAATGTTGCTAAGAAATGTTGCTAGAAAATGTTGCCAGAAAATGTTGCTAGAAAATGTTGCCAAGAAATGTTGCCAAGAAATGTTGCTGTTAAAAGTTGCCAGGAAATGTTGCTGCAAAGCGTTGCTAGAAAATGTTACTGGAAAGTGTAGCTTCAAAAGTTTGCTGGAAAGTTGCGGGCAAATGTTCCTAGAAACGCCTGCCCGATATTATTTTGCATAACGTTGCCGACTTTTCTTCGAAATGTTGCTTTGGGTCCTGTTTGCCCACCTTCTTAATCGTTAGCTGTTCGGTGGTAATTTCCTTTTTGTCTTCGACAACATCGAACAGCCTTACTGAAATTTTTATTTTTCTCTCTTTATTTTGATTTCCCTCTTTAACTATCAATTGATCGTATTTTATGTACGCAAAATTTCCTTTTGCACGTTCTTCTATAAGTTTTGGCTTTAATTCTTTTCGCTTTTCTAGTACTTCTTTCGGAAAATCTTCGGTGACGTATACCTCTTTTAAGTTCCTCTTTATTTTCAGTATCTCACTCTTTTTCCAGATGTTTGCAAAAACAATAAGAAAATGTTGCCAGAAAATGTTGCTAGAAAATGTTGCTAAGAAATGTTGCTAGAAAATGTTGCTAGAAAATGTTGCTAGAAAATGTTGCTAAGAAATGTTGCTAGAAAATGTTGCTAGAAAATGTTGCTAAGAAATGTTGCTAAGAAATGTTGCTAGAAAATGTTGCTAGAAAATGTTGCTAAGAAATGTTGCTAGAAAATGTTGCCAGAAAATGTTGCTAGAAAATGTTGCCAAGAAATGTTGCCAAGAAATGTTGCTGTTAAAAGTTGCCAGGAAATGTTGCTGCAAAGCGTTGCTAGAAAATGTTACTGGAAAGTGTAGCTTCAAAAGTTTGCTGGAAAGTTGCGGGCAAATGTTCCTAGAAACGCCTGCCCGATATTATTTTGCATAACGTTGCCGACTTTTCTTCGAAATGTTGCTTTGGGTCCTGTTTGCCCACCTTCTTAATCGTTAGCTGTTCGGTGGTAATTTCCTTTTTGTCTTCGACAACATCGAACAGCCTTACTGAAATTTTTATTTTTCTCTCTTTATTTTGATTTCCCTCTTTAACTATCAATTGATCGTATTTTATGTACGCAAAATTTCCTTTTGCACGTTCTTCTATAAGTTTTGGCTTTAATTCTTTTCGCTTTTCTAGTACTTCTTTCGGAAAATCTTCGGTGACGTATACCTCTTTTAAGTTCCTCTTTATTTTCAGTATCTCACTCTTTTTCCAGATGTTTGCAAAAACAATAAGAAAATGTTGCCAGAAAATGTTGCTAGAAAATGTTGCTAAGAAATGTTGCTAGAAAATGTTGCTAGAAAATGTTGCTAGAAAATGTTGCTAAGAAATGTTGCTAGAAAATGTTGCTAGAAAATGTTGCTAAGAAATGTTGCTAAGAAATGTTGCTAGAAAATGTTGCTAGAAAATGTTGCTAAGAAATGTTGCTAGAAAATGTTGCCAGAAAATGTTGCTAGAAAATGTTGCCAAGAAATGTTGCCAAGAAATGTTGCTGTTAAAAGTTGCCAGGAAATGTTGCTGCAAAGCGTTGCTAGAAAATGTTACTGGAAAGTGTAGCTTCAAAAGTTTGCTGGAAAGTTGCGGGCAAATGTTCCTAGAAACGCCTGCCCGATATTATTTTGCATAACGTTGCCGACTTTTCTTCGAAATGTTGCTTTGGGTCCTGTTTGCCCACCTTCTTAATCGTTAGCTGTTCGGTGGTAATTTCCTTTTTGTCTTCGACAACATCGAACAGCCTTACTGAAATTTTTATTTTTCTCTCTTTATTTTGATTTCCCTCTTTAACTATCAATTGATCGTATTTTATGTACGCAAAATTTCCTTTTGCACGTTCTTCTATAAGTTTTGGCTTTAATTCTTTTCGCTTTTCTAGTACTTCTTTCGGAAAATCTTCGGTGACGTATACCTCTTTTAAGTTCCTCTTTATTTTCAGTATCTCACTCTTTTTCCAGATGTTTGCAAAAACAATAAGAAAATGTTGCCAGAAAATGTTGCTAGAAAATGTTGCTAAGAAATGTTGCTAGAAAATGTTGCTAGAAAATGTTGCTAGAAAATGTTGCTAAGAAATGTTGCTAGAAAATGTTGCTAGAAAATGTTGCTAAGAAATGTTGCTAAGAAATGTTGCTAGAAAATGTTGCTAGAAAATGTTGCTAAGAAATGTTGCTAGAAAATGTTGCCAGAAAATGTTGCTAGAAAATGTTGCCAAGAAATGTTGCCAAGAAATGTTGCTGTTAAAAGTTGCCAGGAAATGTTGCTGCAAAGCGTTGCTAGAAAATGTTACTGGAAAGTGTAGCTTCAAAAGTTTGCTGGAAAGTTGCGGGCAAATGTTCCTAGAAACGCCTGCCCGATATTATTTTGCATAACGTTGCCGACTTTTCTTCGAAATGTTGCTTTGGGTCCTGTTTGCCCACCTTCTTAATCGTTAGCTGTTCGGTGGTAATTTCCTTTTTGTCTTCGACAACATCGAACAGCCTTACTGAAATTTTTATTTTTCTCTCTTTATTTTGATTTCCCTCTTTAACTATCAATTGATCGTATTTTATGTACGCAAAATTTCCTTTTGCACGTTCTTCTATAAGTTTTGGCTTTAATTCTTTTCGCTTTTCTAGTACTTCTTTCGGAAAATCTTCGGTGACGTATACCTCTTTTAAGTTCCTCTTTATTTTCAGTATCTCACTCTTTTTCCAGATGTTTGCAAAAACAATAAGAAAATGTTGCCAGAAAATGTTGCTAGAAAATGTTGCTAAGAAATGTTGCTAGAAAATGTTGCTAGAAAATGTTGCTAGAAAATGTTGCTAAGAAATGTTGCTAGAAAATGTTGCTAGAAAATGTTGCTAAGAAATGTTGCTAAGAAATGTTGCTAGAAAATGTTGCTAGAAAATGTTGCTAAGAAATGTTGCTAGAAAATGTTGCCAGAAAATGTTGCTAGAAAATGTTGCCAAGAAATGTTGCCAAGAAATGTTGCTGTTAAAAGTTGCCAGGAAATGTTGCTGCAAAGCGTTGCTAGAAAATGTTACTGGAAAGTGTAGCTTCAAAAGTTTGCTGGAAAGTTGCGGGCAAATGTTCCTAGAAACGCCTGCCCGATATTATTTTGCATAACGTTGCCGACTTTTCTTCGAAATGTTGCTTTGGGTCCTGTTTGCCCACCTTCTTAATCGTTAGCTGTTCGGTGGTAATTTCCTTTTTGTCTTCGACAACATCGAACAGCCTTACTGAAATTTTTATTTTTCTCTCTTTATTTTGATTTCCCTCTTTAACTATCAATTGATCGTATTTTATGTACGCAAAATTTCCTTTTGCACGTTCTTCTATAAGTTTTGGCTTTAATTCTTTTCGCTTTTCTAGTACTTCTTTCGGAAAATCTTCGGTGACGTATACCTCTTTTAAGTTCCTCTTTATTTTCAGTATCTCACTCTTTTTCCAGATGTTTGCAAAAACAATAAGAAAATGTTGCCAGAAAATGTTGCTAGAAAATGTTGCTAAGAAATGTTGCTAGAAAATGTTGCTAGAAAATGTTGCTAAGAAATGTTGCTAGAAAATGTTGCTAGAAAATGTTGCTAAGAAATGTTGCTAAGAAATGTTGCTAGAAAATGTTGCTAGAAAATGTTGCTAAGAAATGTTGCTAGAAAATGTTGCCAGAAAATGTTGCTAGAAAATGTTGCCAAGAAATGTTGCCAAGAAATGTTGCTGTTAAAAGTTGCCAGGAAATGTTGCTGCAAAGCGTTGCTAGAAAATGTTACTGGAAAGTGTAGCTTCAAAAGTTTGCTGGAAAGTTGCGGGCAAATGTTCCTAGAAACGCCTGCCCGATATTATTTTGCATAACGTTGCCGACTTTTCTTCGAAATGTTGCTTTGGGTCCTGTTTGCCCACCTTCTTAATCGTTAGCTGTTCGGTGGTAATTTCCTTTTTGTCTTCGACAACATCGAACAGCCTTACTGAAATTTTTATTTTTCTCTCTTTATTTTGATTTCCCTCTTTAACTATCAATTGATCGTATTTTATGTACGCAAAATTTCCTTTTGCACGTTCTTCTATAAGTTTTGGCTTTAATTCTTTTCGCTTTTCTAGTACTTCTTTCGGAAAATCTTCGGTGACGTATACCTCTTTTAAGTTCCTCTTTATTTTCAGTATCTCACTCTTTTTCCAGATGTTTGCAAAAACAATAAGAAAATGTTGCCAGAAAATGTTGCTAGAAAATGTTGCTAAGAAATGTTGCTAGAAAATGTTGCTAGAAAATGTTGCTAAGAAATGTTGCTAGAAAATGTTGCTAGAAAATGTTGCTAAGAAATGTTGCTAAGAAATGTTGCTAGAAAATGTTGCTAGAAAATGTTGCTAAGAAATGTTGCTAGAAAATGTTGCCAGAAAATGTTGCTAGAAAATGTTGCCAAGAAATGTTGCCAAGAAATGTTGCTGTTAAAAGTTGCCAGGAAATGTTGCTGCAAAGCGTTGCTAGAAAATGTTACTGGAAAGTGTAGCTTCAAAAGTTTGCTGGAAAGTTGCGGGCAAATGTTCCTAGAAACGCCTGCCCGATATTATTTTGCATAACGTTGCCGACTTTTCTTCGAAATGTTGCTTTGGGTCCTGTTTGCCCACCTTCTTAATCGTTAGCTGTTCGGTGGTAATTTCCTTTTTGTCTTCGACAACATCGAACAGCCTTACTGAAATTTTTATTTTTCTCTCTTTATTTTGATTTCCCTCTTTAACTATCAATTGATCGTATTTTATGTACGCAAAATTTCCTTTTGCACGTTCTTCTATAAGTTTTGGCTTTAATTCTTTTCGCTTTTCTAGTACTTCTTTCGGAAAATCTTCGGTGACGTATACCTCTTTTAAGTTCCTCTTTATTTTCAGTATCTCACTCTTTTTCCAGATGTTTGCAAAAACAATAAGAAAATGTTGCCAGAAAATGTTGCTAGAAAATGTTGCTAAGAAATGTTGCTAGAAAATGTTGCTAGAAAATGTTGCTAGAAAATGTTGCTAAGAAATGTTGCTAGAAAATGTTGCTAGAAAATGTTGCTAAGAAATGTTGCTAAGAAATGTTGCTAGAAAATGTTGCTAGAAAATGTTGCTAAGAAATGTTGCTAGAAAATGTTGCCAGAAAATGTTGCTAGAAAATGTTGCCAAGAAATGTTGCCAAGAAATGTTGCTGTTAAAAGTTGCCAGGAAATGTTGCTGCAAAGCGTTGCTAGAAAATGTTACTGGAAAGTGTAGCTTCAAAAGTTTGCTGGAAAGTTGCGGGCAAATGTTCCTAGAAACGCCTGCCCGATATTATTTTGCATAACGTTGCCGACTTTTCTTCGAAATGTTGCTTTGGGTCCTGTTTGCCCACCTTCTTAATCGTTAGCTGTTCGGTGGTAATTTCCTTTTTGTCTTCGACAACATCGAACAGCCTTACTGAAATTTTTATTTTTCTCTCTTTATTTTGATTTCCCTCTTTAACTATCAATTGATCGTATTTTATGTACGCAAAATTTCCTTTTGCACGTTCTTCTATAAGTTTTGGCTTTAATTCTTTTCGCTTTTCTAGTACTTCTTTCGGAAAATCTTCGGTGACGTATACCTCTTTTAAGTTCCTCTTTATTTTCAGTATCTCACTCTTTTTCCAGATGTTTGCAAAAACAATAAGAAAATGTTGCCAGAAAATGTTGCTAGAAAATGTTGCTAAGAAATGTTGCTAGAAAATGTTGCTAGAAAATGTTGCTAGAAAATGTTGCTAAGAAATGTTGCTAGAAAATGTTGCTAGAAAATGTTGCTAAGAAATGTTGCTAAGAAATGTTGCTAGAAAATGTTGCTAGAAAATGTTGCTAAGAAATGTTGCTAGAAAATGTTGCCAGAAAATGTTGCTAGAAAATGTTGCCAAGAAATGTTGCCAAGAAATGTTGCTGTTAAAAGTTGCCAGGAAATGTTGCTGCAAAGCGTTGCTAGAAAATGTTACTGGAAAGTGTAGCTTCAAAAGTTTGCTGGAAAGTTGCGGGCAAATGTTCCTAGAAACGCCTGCCCGATATTATTTTGCATAACGTTGCCGACTTTTCTTCGAAATGTTGCTTTGGGTCCTGTTTGCCCACCTTCTTAATCGTAAGCTGTTCGGTGGTAATTTCCTTTTTGTCTTCGACAACATCGAACAGCCTTACTGAAATTTTTATTTTTCTCTCTTTATTTTGATTTCCCTCTTTAACTATCAATTGATCGTATTTTATGTACGCAAAATTTCCTTTTGCACGTTCTTCTATAAGTTTTGGCTTTAATTCTTTTCGCTTTTCTAGTACTTCTTTCGGAAAATCTTCGGTGACGTATACCTCTTTTAAGTTCCTCTTTATTTTCAGTATCTCACTCTTTTTCCAGATGTTTGCAAAAACAATAAGAAAATGTTGCCAGAAAATGTTGCTAGAAAATGTTGCTAAGAAATGTTGCTAGAAAATGTTGCTAGAAAATGTTGCTAGAAAATGTTGCTAAGAAATGTTGCTAGAAAATGTTGCCAGAAAATGTTGCTAGAAAATGTTGCCAAGAAATGTTGCCAAGAAATGTTGCTGTTAAAAGTTGCCAGGAAATGTTGCTGCAAAGCGTTGCTAGAAAATGTTACTGGAAAGTGTAGCTTCAAAAGTTTGCTGGAAAGTTGCGGGCAAATGTTCCTAGAAACGCCTGCCCGATATTATTTTGCATAACGTTGCCGACTTTTCTTCGAAATGTTGCTTTGGGTCCTGTTTGCCCACCTTCTTAATCGTAAGCTGTTCGGTGGTAATTTCCTTTTTGTCTTCGACAACATCGAACAGCCTTACTGAAATTTTTATTTTTCTCTCTTTATTTTGATTTCCCTCTTTAACTATCAATTGATCGTATTTTATGTACGCAAAATTTCCTTTTGCACGTTCTTCTATAAGTTTTGGCTTTAATTCTTTTCGCTTTTCTAGTACTTCTTTCGGAAAATCTTCGGTGACGTATACCTCTTTTAAGTTCCTCTTTATTTTCAGTATCTCACTCTTTTTCCAGATGTTTGCAAAAACAATAAGAAAATGTTGCCAGAAAATGTTGCTAGAAAATGTTGCTAAGAAATGTTGCTAGAAAATGTTGCTAGAAAATGTTGCTAGAAAATGTTGCTAAGAAATGTTGCTAGAAAATGTTGCTAGAAAATGTTGCTAAGAAATGTTGCTAAGAAATGTTGCTAGAAAATGTTGCTAGAAAATGTTGCTAAGAAATGTTGCTAGAAAATGTTGCCAGAAAATGTTGCTAGAAAATGTTGCCAAGAAATGTTGCCAAGAAATGTTGCTGTTAAAAGTTGCCAGGAAATGTTGCTGCAAAGCGTTGCTAGAAAATGTTACTGGAAAGTGTAGCTTCAAAAGTTTGCTGGAAAGTTGCGGGCAAATGTTCCTAGAAACGCCTGCCCGATATTATTTTGCATAACGTTGCCGACTTTTCTTCGAAATGTTGCTTTGGGTCCTGTTTGCCCACCTTCTTAATCGTTAGCTGTTCGGTGGTAATTTCCTTTTTGTCTTCGACAACATCGAACAGCCTTACTGAAATTTTTATTTTTCTCTCTTTATTTTGATTTCCCTCTTTAACTATCAATTGATCGTATTTTATGTACGCAAAATTTCCTTTTGCACGTTCTTCTATAAGTTTTGGCTTTAATTCTTTTCGCTTTTCTAGTACTTCTTTCGGAAAATCTTCGGTGACGTATACCTCTTTTAAGTTCCTCTTTATTTTCAGTATCTCACTCTTTTTCCAGATGTTTGCAAAAACAATAAGAAAATGTTGCCAGAAAATGTTGCTAGAAAATGTTGCTAAGAAATGTTGCTAGAAAATGTTGCTAGAAAATGTTGCTAGAAAATGTTGCTAAGAAATGTTGCTAGAAAATGTTGCTAGAAAATGTTGCTAAGAAATGTTGCTAAGAAATGTTGCTAGAAAATGTTGCTAGAAAATGTTGCTAAGAAATGTTGCTAGAAAATGTTGCCAGAAAATGTTGCTAGAAAATGTTGCCAAGAAATGTTGCCA
>CAWWDL010000101.1:0-14249 GCA_963942545.1 Oxycera nigricornis | reverse complement strand
AATCGATTGAATGCGCAATCGAAGTTTAGTTTTTTTTTTCAAATCTGTTTCCTATGGCTATCTTCATTTCGTGTTAACATAATCGTAAACTATTATTATAGTATCTAAGTTCATGAACTCCCCCAAAAAAATTTAAATGGAAGACACTATCCAGAACAAATATATATATATATATATATATATATATATATATATATATATATATATATATATATATATATATATATATATAAATATATGTTAGAACAGAGGAAGAAAAAAATGGATAATTTTAAAATGAACAATAAAACACATAAACATAGAAAATATCTAGAAAGGCAAAAAGAAAATATTTGGCATCGATTTTTTTTTAAATTTGCAGGATCAAACTGAGTCAGCAGCTATCCTCAAAATTAAGGAAAGCATGCAGGAAGAGGCGAAACGTTTCGAGAAAGATTCTGATCATCCTGAGTATTTCATACCATAACATCTCCCCTTTTTATTGAAGGCTTAATCAATGCTTATATCAACAATTTATTAACTTATAATGTAATATAAAACATGAAAACGATTTTTTTTTTCAAATTTCGTTAACAAGGGCATAGAAATTCAGTGCGCGATTCTTTCAAGGAAACAAAAAAAATTATATTATAATTATTATGTAACGGAACTATGTCAAATCAAAAAAAAAAAAAATCAAATTAAAAATAGCAGTCACTAGCCAAGCAGATAAATTCACATATGAGCATGTAAAATAATTTCATATTCTGATCAATGCTGATAAATAAAATAAGTCTACATAACTTTATAAAACTGACATTAGTATTTTCCGATTTTCGCTTTATGTTCAATTTCCTAGTATCATGAATGATAAAAAAACAAACAAACATTAGAGTGGTCTTCAGTTAACCAAACATCGTATAATTAGTTATGCAATTTGTATACTTCTTTCGTGACTTGTCTTTTTATAATTGAAAAAGAAAACGATTTCTTATCAACATTATCATCATCATATTGAATGTTAAAAATTTAAGCACTCTGGAAACATGAATATCACAAGTTTGATTTAAAACAACAACAAATAGATTAGCGTGCATTGAAATCAAAGATATTACATAATTTGATTGATGAATTTTGAAAATGGAAATCCGGCGCTTTGTTCGGGTGTTTTCCAAACAATTTTCCGATTTTTCGGAAATCGAATAACATAACTGAATATTACACGAAACATAGTCAATGCTTTCATATCCTCTTTTACATTGGATCTTTTTTTCGTTTGGTGTATCTTTAATTATTCTAATAATGTCTATAACCCACTTATGAGAGGACAACATCATTTTCTAGTTTCGAAAGCAAACTATCCACGATAATGCTTTCATTTCCGAACTTAAGTGCTGGTCCTTCCAAAAAACTGTCGTTTGAAACAGTCTTCATTAATGCTACTTATTTGCTTGTTGTACGTTTGATACTAACATTCATCTATAGGCTCTAGAAAAAAAAAACAGATTTCACAGTGACTCTTGCAAGTGTTTGTTGTGTATTTCCCGCGTTTTCAAAACATTTAAAAACATATATATCGACTGAACATTATCGACTTCACTATTGTGAATCATCACATCAATCAATCCGTTCAAAGATGGCTCACTATTTTAAATATAACTGGGATTCTTGTAAATTTGCCTAAAATGCGGTAATTTTAATGCTATTCAAACAATACTTACAAATAAAAGTGAGTGTGCATTCTCTGAATAAATATGAATTGCCGCCGAAGATAAAAAACCATCATTTCAGCATCACATTTTTTGAGAGACTTTATAAGAAAATCATTTATGACTACTATTTGATTTGCTAATCAATTAAAAAATATTCAAATTCTAAAAGTTTTCTCGATCAAATATTTCAGCATCACCTTTTCATTAGGGCCTATCTGTTATTTACTCCCTTTAATTTAAATTCTTACTCATTTTAAGAGGAAATACATACATATACGGGAATTAGTTTGTTTAGTTTTTTTTAGGGACAAGTATACAATTGATAGTTTGCTGAGGTTCGGATAGATTATAATCTCTTATTATTTTCTAAACAGATCATCTCTAAATTTAAATTTTTTTCTTTATTTTTCAGTTGTGGAAATAATGAGCATTATTATTTTATATCTACTTAAAATGTAAAAAAAACTGTGTGATAAACTCCATTAAATACTTTTTCGCTTCTTGTATTTGCTTTATTGACTTTATGAATTTATCACAATCTCGTAAAAATATGCACGAATGTAGTACGAATAAGAATATAAACAATCAATTTTCCCCCAATATTAATTATCGGGTATTAAAATCAAAAAGTCAATCCATTATATATATATATATATATATATATATATATATATATATATATATATATATATATATATTGAATACTTCAAGAAACGTTTAAGAATCAACAAAAAAAGCAAAGCCTGGTTTCGGTTTTCAAACGTCTTAAAGTAACAGTTGCAATGTCAACACATTTTAGTTCATATTTCAATTCTATCTTGATTTTATACAACTATTTACTGTTCAAGTCTAATACCAAGTCTACAAAAAAACATCTTGAAAGAAATTTACATCTTATCTTCGATATTATTTTTAATTTTAAAAGGCTGTTTCTCGACAGACTAGGCTAGCAACCTATGTTGATAAGAAAATATTGAAATCATTAAGAATGCATCTTTCTCATATATTTTTTTAAATTAGAATTAATTTTATGTTGACGGTGATTCAATTACACAATTACTTTTTAAGTGTAATGCTGCGTTTGTTTGAAAAAGAAGAATAAGACAGAAAAATATATATACTATTTTAAAATTTTACATTAAAAAAATCGTGGTCCTTGATTGTTAGTATTGGAGATTAATGTTATGTACAGTAAGGGGCTGAAAGTTAAAACAAAAAAATGTAAAATGTATTTGTACGATTAATTAAAATATTCAAAAACAAATGTATCTAATATGAAATATTTAATTCTTAGGTTGTAACTGAATGGACTTAAGAATGCCGATTAGAATTTTTTTAGTATTCTGTATATAGATATTTAATAAATTATGTATTATTAAAGGGTGAGCTTAAGGACGTATATTGTATCTTTAAACAAAACAAAAATATTATGAAGAAAATCGCACAGAATGTAACAAATATGAATTATGTATCATTTCAACTTAAAAAAAATGTGTTCGAATTGTTTTGTAAGAGCGACATTCCAACTGTAAATAAAAAAAAATATTACTTATGAAGATGAATTTTATTGAATAAAATTTTGCAATTTTAATATTTTTTCTCCCATGTTTCGACTGTGAAGTGTTGCCGCATGTCAATTTTTTTACTTCCCAGTATAAAGAGAAGTTATTTTAATTGGTCCGAAAATCGGAAACGAAATCTTCAACAAATCGTTACGTTTGAAACGGTTCTTGGAATATTTTGGAAGTATTTTTGGGGCGAGGTATGTACGAGGGTATTTTATTATATTCTCGGAATGAAGCAAAGTTTCACAACGGACGGGGTTTTTGGAACAGGTAATCTTTTTTAGGTAAAAATGTGCAGTAGTAAAGCTATAATTTAAACTTGGTCGCACAGACATTTTAAGGGAAAACAATGGAATGGCCCTGTAAAAAGATGCTATCCAAAATTTTGACAATTTATCAAGAGAAAGAGAAAATGTTATTTTTGAGTGCGGATCACAGTCAAATCAATTTGAAAATCAGTCAAAAGCAAAAACTACCAAACAGACTAGGTCGAAAAAAACAATGCAGGCTGGTCAATTGTCGTATTTAATTTTGTTAGATAGAACCTTTTTACAGTGAGATACTCTTTGAGAAGAACATTACCTTGACAGTGCCGATAAATTTAATTCGTATCGTCAACGAGTTATTAAATATAATCGAAGGGTTAATAATGAAATCTTAAGATTTAAAAGTCAGAATATGTGATATTTCTCTATACCATGCATACATTTACAAGCAACAGCTGTTGGCCGAATTGCATGCGCATGTCGAGTTGCATTTATCTCGATCAGGATCTTACGGCACGCAAAAAAACTATCAAAATTCTGATCAGTTGCAATCATTAGTGTGTTCAGAACACCTGAAAGTGGTTTTATCTTTTGTACATCACCAATCCCAGGAGAGTTTTCGGGCCGTCTTGTCCCCCCAAAAGAAAACGTACGTGTTGGTTAAAATTATCAATATTGAATTGTTTTTGATGAACTCATTCACGGATTTAAATAAAAATCAGAAAAGTTTTTGTGTAAGAATTAGAGATTGACCAATAATCACACCCTTATATAAATGTAGTAAAATGTGTCAAGTTAATTACCAAATGCAATTGTGCCAAATCGGTTGGTGTTATTTATCATTAATCTTTTAAAAACATAGCGTTGATAAGACTGTCCAATGCAGCTTCAAAAAGAGGATATATATATATGTATATTTCGATATTTCAAAATTTAAACGGTTCGAAGCCCCAATTCGAAACTTGCATAACATTTGAAATAAAAAAAAATTATGAAACACTTCACCTATGAATGAATGAACGTTCAAGGCAGCCCCAATTCGGCTTATGCTGTTTGTGAATCGTGACCTAGACTCCTTGAATCAAATTGTTGGCAGTGTATCAAATTGTCCACTTTGCATTTTATTTAGATCACATCGTTGATTTCTTTTGAGAATTCAGTTTTTTTTCTTAGCAAGAGTGTTGCCAATCGGTTATTGCTTGGAAACCAGGCAAGGAATTGTATCAGCAATTTTTCTGATACATCTATGGTTTTTGAAGATACTGAATTTCGCATTTCGAGTTGTTCCCGTATTTTTTTGTATAGAAAAACGGATTGATGACGATTTTCTATATTAGGTAGACAAGATGCTGTTTAATTCACTGCTGGAAGCTGCGCAAAATTCTCCCTTTAAGTTGCCCATCAGGACTGCATATTGCGAGGCAGCACCAGCACTACCATCACCAATTGAAAAGAACGTGCATGCCCAACGGCCGCAAATTCAAGCAGCAGCTACTGCTTCTGGAGGTATTTATTGAAATTTTTGTCAAAATGTGTTTGCATGCAAAAAAATTGTTGTGTTAGATAACACCTTCCCGTTCATACATAATAAACTTTGGTTAAAGTAAGCCAGCTTGCGTGAACTCATTCATTTTGATATGAAAAAATGTTTCCCGATTTTAATCAAGCATGCCTGAATAAGAGCATTTATTTTTGCCTCGCATTGAAAAAGATTTTACAGATTTTATTTTATTATTAAACTTTCCACCAGACTCCTGCGAATTCGGTTCAGCACATTACTTTATACTATGTGGTCTGGGTGGTGTAATTTCATGCGGCACAACACATACAATGGTGGTACCGCTTGATCTGGTTAAATGTCGCCTTCAAGTTGACCCTGCAAAATACAAGAGCGTTTTCAATGGTTTCCGTGTAACACTGGCCGAAGACGGTGTAAAGGGCTTGTCAAAAGGATGGGCACCTACTTTCATTGGATATTCAATGCAAGGACTTTGTAAATTCGGTCTTTATGAAGTCTTTAAAGTTATGTATTCGAATATGATTGGCGAAGAAAATTCATATCTTTGGCGAACGGGTCTCTATTTGGCGTCGTCAGCCTCTGCTGAATTTTTCGCTGATATAGCTCTATCACCAATGGAAGCTGCAAAAGTTAAAATCCAAACTACACCTGGTTTTGCCAATACCTTGCGTGAAGCTCTACCAAAAATGAGCCAACAAGAAGGTTTTTCAGCCTTTTATAAAGGTTTAGTGCCATTATGGATGCGGCAAATCCCTTATACAATGATGAAATTCGCATGTTTCGAGAGGACATTAGAATTACTGTATAAGTAAGTCCATTTTGTTTCTGCGGGGTGTGCAGCTAACAGTTTGATAATAAATCCATCTTAATATTTGCACAGATATGTTGTACCGAAGCCTCGCGCGGATTGCACAAAAGGTGAACAACTCATTGTCACATTTGCAGCTGGCTATATTGCCGGCGTTTTCTGTGCGATAGTCTCGCATCCTGCCGACACAGTGGTGTCGAAGTTGAACCAAGAAAAAGGAGCAAGCGCTTTGGACGTAGCAAAGAAGCTTGGTTGGTCAGGTGAGCAATTTTTAATATTTCCAAGGACGAAGTAATTTTGATCTACACGATTTCACTATATAGGTCTTTGGGGCGGTCTTGTGCCTAGGATCGTAATGATCGGTACATTAACAGCTGCCCAGTGGTTCATCTATGATGCTGTTAAAGTATGGCTACGTATGCCACGACCACCGCCACCAGAAATGCCAGAATCATTGAAAAGGAAGCTCGCTGCTCAAGGTGGGGCCAATTAAATCACGTATTTCAGTTCGAGAGCATATTAGCTTAGAATGAATTGTAATCAGCTTACAATTATTGGCTCCATTGTTTTACAGGATCAACATGTGTTTAAAAAAAACCTGTGTTGGTCTCATTTGATTTACAACCAACGAAAACGTAAAAATTGTAACTCGCAATAAAACTTAAAACATATCAACATGTTCTTTCTTAAGCTTAAATTTAGTTGCCGGTTATTTTACTGTACGTCTGATAAGAAAATTCAATTCAATGAAGTAAATTAAACGCTACTTCCAGATCATTTATAACTGCGCGACATGTGCAATAGACAATCATATTCTTTCTCGTGCTGGTGTTTTTTGGTTGAGAAACGTGAAAGTAACGTGGACACAACTTGAATTTTTTTATATGCTTCCTGGTTTTATTAAAACATATGATAGATCATTAATGAAACATTACCAATGTAGGTAAGGTACACTGCTATGGAATCCAATTCTACTACCTGCGTACATCGTTAATCACAAATTAATTGTGTAAGTAGTGGTGTGCCTGACAAAGGGAGTATTTTGGTATAAATAAGCCTAAATTGCTTCTCCTGCGTAATTAGGCTAGAGCCGCCAATGTGTCGATGGGCCAACGTACTCCATGATGTATTTCAATAGATAACATGGATCACACTAGCATATCTTCACCTATAAATACTGACATAACTCAGAGTTCCTGCATGCCATTATGCAGGTATCCAAAAAAAGAAGCCAAGCACTTGACAGTGCATTTGATAATGTGAATATCTTCATGTTTCAATGACACTTTCACTCGGCAAATTTTATCTTCAATGGACTTGTACGAACGAACGTATCGACTAATGCGACAAAATGATCAAACATCTTAGCTCAAGTGCTCACATGCACTTGTATTATGAGATAAGAAAAAAAATTCTCCGAAATGTATTAAAGATTTTAGGCAAATCTACTACTTGACGGGCTCAAGATGGGTGCTCTCGAATTCTCTTGGATTTGGGAAAGTTACTTGAAAAGTGCTGCGCAAACGCACTATATGAATTTAAACACACATGTGTGTAGCTTCATAATTTATATAAGTATTTGTGGGGATATGTGTATGGATGGATATCCACCTCCAAGTAGACAGGCATCTAAAAGAGACTCGCTTTTTGTTTATTTGCCGTTCAGTTTTGTGTTCGTAGTGTGCGCAATGGTATCTTTGCTTTGTATCAAATACATATGTGATATAGATTTTATTACGTGCATTTTCTATTAAAAACAGATTTAAGATAAAGTAGTCAAAGTGATCTCATCAATATTGTTTGCAATAAATTTAAGCTATATCCTAGCTGATATTGAGATACGCTGGAGGAAAAAAAATAATTTAAAAGATTTTTGGCTGTGAATCAGCAAGAAAATGACATGTTTATGAAGCTTCTAGCATATATGCTACGTTCAATCATTCCTTATTTTGAGATAAAATGAACATTTGGCACCCGAAAATCTTACAATACACATAAAGTCGTGGACCTCGAAGTGTTTCGCGTGTGATGTACTTGAGAGTGTTACCAAAATGAAGGCTATGTCATTTTAAAACCGTGAATATAAATATCTAAATGTACCTATTGACTATTGAGCAAATGTCAAGCATCATGTAAGAAGAGATTAAAACAAAGTGTAGGTATATTAATTCAACTCTTGGTATATTGATTGTTGTGCTCGTTGTGTTCCGCGTTTATCGAATGAATGAAAAAATGCGTGTTTTCTGATTGCAATAGCCTAAATCGTTCCATTCAGAAACTTCAACATGTCCTGCTAGCCAAGGTCTGAAGCTTCTCTTTGCAATTTGCTTGTTCATATGAAAAGTGAGAAACCTACAAGTATTTCTTTCAATTTATCTCTCTAAAATGAATGGTAATATAAGTATATTAACAAGAATTACGATGAAGACAACTAGATTTAGCAAAACCGATATTATGGGAATAATATTACGCACCAATGGCTAAGTAATGTGTTCAAGGACTCTGCAAGAGTAAGAAGTGGGTAAACACTTACAAATGCCGATGAAAAGTATAGTTAAAGTATTTCCGCTCAGCTCAGTTCTCATTTGCAATTTAAGCAATTCTTGTTTCTTCAATGTTATGTTGCTTTCCGGAATTAAAACTGTTCAATGATGGGTATGACAAGCACTTTTACCACTTGGTTCATTACATTATAGCTTGTCGATTTATTATATGGACTTGTCATTACTTCCAATTTATACTGATTTTTGATTTTGCATCAAATTTTTTGTTTTGTTACTAGTGAAAATAGGATCGAAATTTATGTTTAATAAGTGGACTTTAGTGATATCTTCTAAATTTTCTAAAAGACAACATCGGTTCCGATTGTATTATGCGCCCTGAGTTACGAAAATAATATTTCATCGTGCTTTACAGTTTACATTTCGAGCTTGCACTGCAACAATAAATTTTAAATCTTATCAACAGATTTTTGAAAGAACGGTCAGTTTATATAGTGAAGCATTTCAAGTTCAAATACGTGATTAATGATATGTCCATGCATAACCTTACTATGATAATTCTATTATATGTTTCAAATGGTTCCAAAAAAAATTGTATTTCATTTACAAATATTATTTATTTATGTTTAAACTGTTTGTGTACCTACACAACTGTTATATGAATATTATAACCGAAAAGAAAGTAGGCTAAAATGTTGCTTATTTCTCAAACAATTAAGGCAATGTCAAAAATGGTTTCAAGGTTTAATTAACTAGCTGGAAATGATTGGGGGAAATAATATATAAGTGGTTGCAAGTAAATTTCTGAAAGTCATTCTTATCTTATCGAAGACATCAGATTATTTTATTCGCAAGTAAACAGTTTTGATCGATAATAGCAAGAGCAGATAGTTCAATGAAATTACACGATTCTAAAAGAAAAGATTTTAATTAAATGTTGATCATTTTTGAATATTTTAAGCCCCATGTTAAGTGCCGGTTTTTCCTATTGAGGAATTAATGGGAGTATTTTTTCAAGGAACAAAATACCACCGCACTCATCAAAGATTAGATCAGTTGTGAAAATAAATGGTGAAATACAACAATTTCTATTTAATTTCAGACCATTTTCTCACTAATCTAAACAATAAATTTACATTATTGTGGAAATATATTGATCTGAAACAACCAAAAATAGGACAGATCTTGATTACTTTCACTTGCGACACATTTAAATATTGCATCGTAAGTTTCACTAAAACAACTAAAGAAATATGAAGAAATCATGTCGAGGAGCTCGGCGAAAAGGAAACCAATGCTACAACAACAAAAATTGCCTAAAAATCTAAGAGACAAGTCGTAGCATTAGATATATCATGAAATATTCAACAAAGTGAAACCTTAAGTGAAGGTCAGTTCGAAAGGAGACGAAAAACAATATAAATATTGATATTAAACAAATAAATGCCAACGAAGACTATGACTATGCCAAGAGACCTACATATAGCTAGTACACATCGACATTTTTCAAATCAATATTTGTACTATGTTCAAGGATTAAGTGGAAACTTAGGTGAGTAATAAATGTTTTAGATCATCAAAAATCAATTACCATACGAAAAATTTTGAATTATGAATCGATGTTCGGTGTGTTTTTATTGAATCATTTTTTATGGTAATCTCATTCAATACTGTTTAATTTTTTTTTGTTGCAGTCTGATATGAACTTGAAGTTTTCTAGTATATCTAGAATCTAAGTAAGTGTTAAATAGCATAGCATTTGTTGATCTTGTGATAAACGGAATTTGAACATACGTTCGAATGCATACGAGCAGTTTATCGTTTCCCAAGCTACGAAAATCAAACGATCACGTCTCGAAAAATTGTAAAGAATGGCGTTGCAGCATAATCGAATTTTACGATTTTTAATGGTATTGACAGCTGTCTTATTAACGATTTTTATATATGCATCGTATTATTCGAACACCGTTATGACATTACCTGTAAGACTACATGCATCAGCAGCATCTTCGGTTTCATCGTTAACATCTAATAAAGCCCACTATCTCAATAACGTAAATAATAATGAAATTTTGGTGGTGGATAAACAGAATAGTCGACCTTTATTACAGGACTCTAAGACTGGTAAGCATTTTTATACGTTTCGTGTACTATCATTATTTATAAATATATTTTAAGGTACGCAATTGAATGACACGATAAATTCTCGACTTTATATCAATGAAAGTGGATCAGTATCGTCGATATCTTCACCTTCATTGAACGCGAACTTAACCGCAGCTAATAGCCGAAAAAACTCACCGGAATCCTTGTTCAGTAAGTTTGAACGCTAAAAATTCAGAACTTAATATGCCGTATCTAAAATTAGGACGACTTTGCACGAACCTGGTATACTCATACGTGTCATATTTACTTTCAGATGGAACCTTGAATTCACCAGTTGCAGCACCGGTAATAGGTTCTGCATCTTCTATTCCTGCTGCTGTGTCACAGGCTAAATCCAAGAACCGAACATCACAGTCGCATAATGATCCTCTCAAAGGAATACGTACTGGTGATATTTACGAGACCGGCTATGATTATGAGAGCACGAGTATTTGTCCCGAAAACGGTAAGGATGTTAAATTACTGATATTAGTGACATCGGCGCCAAAGAATCAGGACGCACGATTGTCGATTCGACAAACTTGGGGACATTATAGCATGCGACGAGATGTCTCAATTGGATTTTCTCTAGGACGCACAATCAACCAGCAAATAGAAAATTCTATTTCAGCTGAAAATAGTCTCTACGGTGATATAATTCTTGGCAATTTCATTGACAGTTACAACAATTTAACTTTAAAAACTATATCGATATTGGAATGGGTGGATAGAATGTGCTCAAAAGCATCGTTCGTCCTTAAAACCGATGACGATATGTTCATCAATGTACCGAAACTGTTGACATTTATTGAAAAGCATAAGAATGACAAACGTACGATTTATGGACGACTGGCGAAAAAGTGGAAGCCAATTCGAAATCAAAAATCGAAGTATTATGTTTCGCCTGCACAGTTTCCATCAGGAGTTTTTCCACAATTCACGACAGGTCCTGCTTATCTCATGACATCCGATATTATTGGTGATTTATATATCAAAGCATTGGAACAAACCTATTTAAAACTCGAAGATGTTTTCACAACTGGCATTGTCGCACAATTGTTGAACATAAAGCGGATACATGTCAACGAATTTTTAAATCGTAGAATAGCATTTAATCCTTGCAATATCCGAAAAGCAATTAGCGTACACATGATCAAGAGCAATGAACAATTTGATCTATGGAAGAAACTCTTAGATGCTTCGGCAAAATGTAAATAGTATTTCAAGATCATCTGAACAATGGCATTATGAAAGACACAGCAAATATATAAAACAATTTGCATGACTACATATATATATAAATATTGTAAATTCGTTTTCACTTTTTTTATATAAAAATTAAGGACCAAAAATATTATTTGAAATTAGGGGCATATAAATGAAAATGTAAATTGCATTATAACTTGGTAGTCTCTCTATCTTTCTCTCTGTGTAAAAATCGTATCGAACAAGCCATAATTTATTACAACGCTTATTTTGAATAATTATGTTTTTGTTTTCATTTCCGATCTTCACATTTATTCTTCTGTTTTATTTATGTTATATCTAAATTCGACGGAAAAAAATTATTTTTATTTTAACGTATTCAATGTTTGTTTGTTTTTCTGTTTTTAATTAATATAAATACGTATCGGACAGAATTGTAGGTAGATTAAATAAATAACGTAATATTGTTAGTCTAGTTAGTAAATAGGAGGAGTTGAAATAAAATAAATGATACCTCATACAATTTAAATGCAAAACTACGAAGCATCACAAAAGACATCATTTTTCAAATGTTGCGCTAAGAGGTTAAAACGTATGTTGCTGTAAATTATGTACATAAAATTAATTTTGAATTAAACAATGTATTTTGCCTATATATATATAAATTTGTTCTTCTGATACCGAAAATCCCCAGATTTCAGGCCGGTTATTTTTCATCGATTAACAGTGGCACATCAATTCAGCATTCCATATTGTATTTATGATTTGATTGAGTAAAGCTGATAATTGTTATGAAAAAAGACCATAATTTTTCAAGATTTTCCTGTTCATTGTTTTGAAGAATATTCTGAATATTTATTTAATGAAATGAACACTTAAAAAAAGTCTGGCAATGAATAACCTCTTAAAGGAAACCAGCCTATTTAAATTTAAGTCGTATCACTGTAATTGAACAATTGAAATCTGAAACATTTTGTAAACATACCAACATTATGCTCTCTTATTTATATATACATATATACCTACGTAAAATGTTAGTCAAATAGGTGAACTGACATTGATATATATTATTTACAGTGATGATACTATGAACAAAAAAAAATAGAATAAAAATCAAACTTCAAAATGATATTTCTAGCAAAATGTAAATGTAGCATCAAAGAATAAACCATATATTTTATATATAATTTTTATTGTAATATATTAAGCAAAAGAAATTGAAATTGAATTTGGAATAAATAGTCAATGTTAACAAATATGAATGTGTTTTAATGTCTTTCAAACGCAAATTTCGGTAAGTCAAAGTCGTAATTCATAGATTTTCAGTATTATTATTTTAAAAGCATTTAATTCACACACATGATCTGCATCGTCATTCTTCAGAAGGTACTTGAAGGCCACACGAACTAATTATTACCCTTAATAGAATTTTTGAATGAAATGTGTTCCTTCCTTTTGATTATTTAAAAAAAAATTACGAGTCATCTAAAAAAATATTAAAATGTTATCTAGAAATTGCACAAGTACAAAAATTAGGGATATTAAATCATTAATGAAAAAACTAGCCTGATAGATCAGACGAGAAGCGAGTGATTCCTTCAAAGGGCGCGCCTTATTATCCTCTACAGGCTCAAAAAACATTGCAAGGCGAATATACACGTTGAAGTCACGCAGCTGTCACTAATTGTAAGGTCTTCTAATGTCACCTTCATCATCGATGGCATACAAGCCCAAATCGAACCTTTGCCTGATAGAAATACTAAAAATAGTACCTCTTAGAAATGGGACAAGTTGTAGCTTTACTACTGAACCCAAAAATAAATCTGCTCTATTTTTCTGACCTATAATTTATAGACATTTGGCTGTACAAGTTATAAATGTCGAATGAAATAATTTTCCCTTTTATTTTATCTCATTTCATTTCGAACAGCAATGTGAGTATGCAACCTTTCATTCAGTTTTTTTAATGTTTGGCACTGTGACAGAAAGTCGATGAAACTTTAAGCCCACAATAAGATACAAATCAACCTCAAAATATATTTGTGCGTGCTTTAAAACTATTAGGAAACTCTACTCGCTACATTCAAAACTTGGCATTGCAGTCGCATAAGTCTTTCTATTTAATATTCCGACCTGCCCTCTGGTTGTTCATAGCACAGTAATGAATGTGATGGAAGCAGACCAATTTGCCCGAGCTGCACACTTCATGGACTATGATGGTACTCATGCAATGGTAATGCTGCTCGGGAAGAACGAATTGTCTTTAATTTCGTACTGATAGTATCAGAACAGGGGATTCTCCTGGCAAGACGAGTACATGTACATTTGGTAGATGGAATGGTAATAGAATATGTTCACCTGCGTGGCGTTAAAGGCGTGAATTGCCTATATATTTAGCTAATTTGAAATACCCTTAAAATTGAGTATGCAATAGGAGGAGCATTTTTTTTGCTAAAAACATATTACAAATTTATGGAATGTCATCTGGAAGATTGTGATCCCGTATTCTTCTGAAATTGGTTCAATGAGTCTGGACGAAGAATTGAAG
>CAWWDL010000100.1:0-16886 GCA_963942545.1 Oxycera nigricornis | reverse complement strand
TTCAAAACAAATGCCTGAAGATCATTCTAAATAAACCATTTTACTTTCCCACCCGAAAACTTCACACGCTTTCCAATATTGAACAAATTGCGACAAAGCTACGTAAACTGAAGTTGAGATTTCTCAGTACATGTTATAATAGCAACAATGCTATAATAGCTTCGTTGCATAGTTAATGCTTGTTTTAACTGTAGGCTAAGTTAGTTGTAAGTTAGTTGTAAGGTACTATAAGGTTTTGAATTTATATTTTTCCCTTAGCATAAAGATTGATACGAATCAATGCATATATATTAGCCATGTCTAGTTTTATTCACTAATATAGCTGTAAAGGCATCATGCCTGTTCTCTAAACTTATTTGATGGATTGTACAGTACTAAATTGTCGAACTTTATGAATTATGAATAAACTAAACTAAACTAAGATGATCCTACATTAGGAGAACACGTGAAGCGTATTAAAGACAAAAAATTGGCGCACGATTATCCAAGTCACGATATTCAAAATAAATTGATCACATAGATGTTAAAAACAGTTAGTGATGCAGTGATTCGTACGGTGAAAGAGGCAATATATTATTCATTTTTGCTCGATTGTACTAAAGACGCCAATCATAATGAACAAAGGTCGGGTAAAGATTTTGAAAAACATCATTCAGCAAAATAGAGAGATTCTTCATTGAACATCACTGGAGATTATCTAACTAATGGAAAACTGAAGACCTACAAAAAATGGTTTGGATATTCAAAATTGTTGTGGGTAAGGAAACGACAATAGTGCAAATATGATAGGCATAAATGTTGGAGTTTAATCTTGCGTATCAAATATTGATAGGGTATTTCATACAGCTTGCGGATACCGCAATTTTTAATTTTCTGTTTGTAGATGATACTTGTTTTTCTGTGACAGTTAATAGACCAACGTAAATGTGAAATGTTCAGAAAAATCGTTCCCAATGAAAATTTAGGGGTCGGAGAAATTTGATTTTAATTTTAATGAATAAAG
This sequence comes from Oxycera nigricornis, assembly GCA_963942545.1. Taxonomy (NCBI): domain Eukaryota; kingdom Metazoa; phylum Arthropoda; class Insecta; order Diptera; family Stratiomyidae; genus Oxycera; species Oxycera nigricornis. The sequence goes on along the minus strand of CAWWDL010000100.1, from coordinate 15,883 downwards.
CTTGACCAGTGATGTGACCACTTTTATTTACATTTTTTCAAATAATTTGAAATTTTGGATTTTAATTTGCAGGGCTTACGCTGTGCGATCAAAATAAATCTCATAAAAAATTACTATCGTATTTCATATTATGCTGGTAATTTTGCAATTATCGAAAGTATCATATTTCACATATTGCAATTCAATATCAAAATTTAAAATAAGTGGAAAAACATTCAAGTTGGATGTTTGTTAAAACTTGAAATTTAGTTGAAATCTTTTGCAATTTACAGGGACTTTCACACACATATAAAACGTCCATTATCAGTGCAGATTTCATTAAAGCAATAAGAACGATGAACTCACACCACACATGTCATTGTACTTCTCAAAGTCAGCCAATGTTCTTTTAAAGTAGTCTTGATCGCTTCATTTCAATTTCAAAAATCCTCTTTCACATTCTTGTTTTTGTGTCTGTCGAAAAATTGCATTAAATATATATATATATTTCTTTCCGTGTTCCAAAGCAACAAGTGCTACGTGTTGATCCGGACTGTACTCGCATACATTGTTCAACATTTCTACAGTTTCCAGGAAAAAAGAACAAAGGAATAAAAAGAAACATTACCAGTATGTATGTAATATTATTACTCACCATATTTTTCGTGTCCCAACTTCTTCCAAAAGACTTCAAAAACTTCTGTCTGATAATTGACTGCAATCCTTCACTTTTATACTGTATACGCGCACATAGGGTAATACGGGTGAGTAATTGCAAACTCAATAGCAGATGTTTCCACACTAGCTAATTGTATTCATCCTCAGATAATTTCAATATACAGAACGAATACGCGATCCGCAACACAAAAGCATTCAACCATCAGTCTTACCCTTCACCTATACCACACGTGTAAAGTAATTAAATATGCACTGCTTAAAACACATTTTTTCCGCAGACACTAATTACATTCACCCTCAGTTGGTTCAATATACTGGTCTTTTCATGTCCGACGCACTTAATCGAATAAAGCTTTCCTCTTAAAATCCTAGAGTCTAAGTTAACACCAATCAGGATTCGTCTAGAATCTCAAATGTTTCGATACAAGGTGTAGACGGGTCAACCGTTCACTCTGCTAGCGAAGATAATCACGATGGAATTCCAATATCCGAGAAACCTATCAACGAATTTAATGTTCAACTGATTCTCGAAAAATCGAACAGGCAACCTCCCAATACGTCGGGGGTAATCTTCCGCAATAAGCAAAGAAAAACAATTCGAATGCCAGAATTTAATGAGCAAAATATAATCGAAATTTTCAAAAAATATTTCGCACCTCATAAAGTCAATACGGTTTTAACCAACGAATCTTTTTCAAACTAATACAATCAGTCTATTCTAAATATTTCTCGCATAGTAAAACCTTCAAAGTTATCAGAAGCATGGAATTACTCCAAGATGTTACGAGCAATGACTAACAAGATAAGATTATCAGAGATTATCACGCTAACAACAACCACCGAGGAATTAATGAAACCCTTTTGCATCTAAAAAGAGAATATTACTTCCCTTTACTGAAAAATAAAGTAACTGAAATTATTAATAACTGTGAGAAGTGTCAAACACTAAAATACGACAGAATACCTCCAAAGCCGAAATTTCAAATCACGGAAGTTCCCAACAAAGGGTTAGGAAGTCTGACCAAAAACAATAACTGGAAACATGGATTCAGACGATTTAACGCGAATAAACAACCAAATTAACGAAATTATCCATAATGAAAATTATCTTAAAAAAGAAACCAAAATTCAAGCAAAGTTAAACAGCCAAATGATCGACCGGTTTGGTAATATTACAAAGCATATCAATAGCCAGCAGCGTACTATAACCGATTATTTACAATTTACGCAACAAAACATAAAGAACCAGATTAAAACTGAAATCATCCATTAAATGCATACAATATCTTAACCAAATAAATTATAACATTGACTTAATTCAAAAACATCTCACTAATATCGCGGAAGCAATAACTTTGGCAAAACTGAATATAATTTCTAAACAGATACTAAGCCCGCAACAACTTTCTGATATATATGCCACTTTCAAAAAACAATCCGTAGAGATCATATCATATGAAAATATCTATGAACTACTAGGCCTTCAAGCTTATTACAATAATAGGAACATAATTTTTAACATCCAAGTTCCGATCATTTCAAAAGGAGCATACTCCTTATTTCATATAATCTCCCTCCCAATGACCCGAACTAAAATTATCCCCACGAAACCGTACCTAATCCAAAATAATCCAACAATTGGACGAAAAGTGTCCTAACATCGAAGGAACCTTTTACTGCGACGAATCCTCGGAGAAGCAAAATATTAACGAGTCGACATGCATTGGAAACATCATAACCAACAATCCAGCAGAATGCCAGCTAAGCGAAAGAAACCGGGATACAGAAATCTATCAACCTGAGCCAAATCACATCCTGTTCATCAATTCTCCAACACTGATGATCAAGATAACATGCGGTCCAGACAAAGTTAAAGTCACTGGAACACTTCTTGTATACTTTGAGAAGTGTGATGTTACAGTTAACAGCGTAGTGTACACCACCAAACAAACATCATATTGGGACCAAATAAATATATATCCATCTATTTTTAATGATATTAACGTCACCCTCTTCAACAGTAATAATTCCATCCAACTTCAAAAACTTAGTGACTACCAGTTCTGAGAAAAAAAGGCTCTCATCATCCCTCCAGAACAACAGTTCCTATATGAAGGAACTACGGCTACCATTGTATACGTAACAACGCTGATCACCATCATTATCATCTTTACTTACCTGGAGACAAGCCACAGAAAACGCTTAAAGGCTATCCTGCAACCAGCAACTGCAACCATCATCGCTCCTGCCAATGAACCAACAAGGATGCAGTTTCTTTGGCCATCGCTCACGACTAAGGGGAGAGGAATTACAGTGAGTTCTCACGCCTAACAATAACAGGCTGGCCCAGACCGCAGACTCAGGTGTCCGCAAAATTCCGCAACCGTGGAAACTGCACACTGGGCAAAGTGTCATCGCACCTTTCGATAAGAATCACGTGTTGCAGACTCAGCAAATGATAAACTTTAAATACACCTGAAGCGACGGAAAAAGTACAGTTGTTTTAAAACATCCGCTGTAATCGTAGCTAAAATAAAATTGTTTAATTAGAAATCGTTTTTTTATGTATCAGGAGTAAAGATACTTTAATTCGCGCGCATCGAAAAAACAACTACGAATGCAACGCCAACCCGAGAGGTAAATAACAATCTACTTTACCAGCGAAAGACCCGAAGAAACCCGACAGAAAGCGAGCGAAAGAGAAACCACACAAGCAAACTAACTCTGAGGTGGCTGAGTCACCGCTCGAGGAAAGGAGACGTCACCGGAGGCGCACCGGACATCGATGTTACTGTCTGGGCCCTCCCTACCTTAGCTCAGCGCTTGCCAAGTAGACATGTGTAGCGCGCTAAGCCCCTTTATACTTACCTCAGCCAGGGTTCCCTAGAGCCAAAAGAAGGAAGGAACCTTAGGGAAACTCTCGCTGATTAGGTTTATTATTCCATGTTTATTTTTTTGAGTCGTGAATATTTGTAAAAATTATATACGTTTAATGTCAACGCTGTGGAGTAAAGTTTGTGATTATTTTTCAATTGCAATTACGTCTTTGTTAGAAAAGTAATTGATTTATTCTAGAAGATCGCATTTCTTAAGATATTTACTTCATATTTCAAAAGACCTATGGTTCTGTCGTACGGAGGGTACTTGAATATTGCAATGTTTAAATATTCACTTACGAGTTACTTAATATGAGTAAGCCCTATATCCTTGATTAGGTCAAGGCAATTGTTTTTCATTACAAAGCTTAATGAATTGCTGATGCAATTAGCTTTAATTCATTTATTATCATGCATCAATATCTATACTAATTAATTACAGCTCATCAATCGACAATAATCGTCGATCCGTTTCACGATTATGGACATTTTTCAATATACAAATAGTTGGATCAAATAGATTTGTAAAGCGCGCAATCGACAGCCTGCATGCCATCCGTGTACATTTCCAATAGACTCTTGCACCGCATATACTGTTTTTAATGTAACGATGCCCCAAACAACATAACAACTTGTTACCACGTGCCGAGTGCACATACTTTATATTTCTCTAATCCTCTGTATTTCGTAGCAATTCGTGATGTTTATGCTGGACCAAACGAATCGGTTGCATCAATGATTTCGATTTCATCTGACATTCGTCGTACTCACTTTTAGATATTAAATCGAACGCACTTTAAGTTGCTCTAACGCAATTTAATTTGATAATACAGAGTGAATTGAAAAAGTTTTGGCGGCAAGAATATTGGATGATTATGTTTAGCAGTACGAAGTATGATTCGCTCCACACCGTAATTGACACTTTGCGAGACGACACGTACCTTGCAGCCGGTTCGATCTTTGCGTGCACAAATACAATACGTTTTGTAAGCTGATTTCCGATTTTTTTAACAAACTTGAATCCACCGTCCACCCGTCACCGTTAACAATGGGCAGCCTCTTTGTCCCGTTGTAACGTAAGCTATATGTACTCTCGATTTTCGTTTCATATAGATCGGATGATTATGTTTAAATGAACTAAGAACAATTTTTTTTGGACACCATCAATTATATTTGTGACGAAAAGTGCACGACATTTTCTAATATCTTTTTGTCTCGAGCAAATACGATAAGTTTTATGCCCACTTGGACGATGTTTCCCAAAACTGTACCCGTCCAAAACTTACAGTGTACATCCTCTTTGTCCCAGACAAAAGGACACTTTCGAATGTATAATTGCTTTTGTTTCAAGCTTATCACGCTGCGCACTTTTTCGAGAGAGAGAAAAATAACGTCTTGCCCACTAGCACCTTTATTCACTCGCGATCCAGACCAACCCCGAAAAGTCCACCCATTACTCGAAAACCTCCGTCCGGGTGCTCGACATGAACTAGACTCCCTTTTTTTCTCTCGCCAGCGATCCAACTCCCGATCCGCTAACGGTTCTCTCCAAAGAACCGGTCGAATAGCCAAACCAGATTCCCTGGTTCGAGCGCTGTAGGCGGGTTTTCGCGACTGGCTTGATGTGCGGGGTTACCGCTTCTGAGTGCACCCAAGATTACAAAAATATATTTTTTTAAAAACAAAGCACGATATTACACAGTACGAATGCCTTGCGTTCAGGTCTCCTCCGAGCAGAACTTCGTCAAAGCCATTCGCTATTCTTAATAGGTTGTCGAGACTCAACGCAAAAGGTGAACCTAGCTCGCAGGGAACGTAGAGTGATCCTAAGAGAATTTTTTTAGTTTGTCCTTGGTTTCCTCGGAAGTGGAGGTAAACAAGTGTACATGGATGTTACATTCAACGGGCTTTGCTGTTTGGGACATTCGGACTAAGGCCACAGTTACTCTGCCGAATTCGTTTCAGAAAATATTGTAATTAGGGAAGGAGGGTTTGTGTCTTTTGTGCAAACGAGTTTCGTTTAGCAGCACGAGATCTGGGGAGCATTTGACTAGCATTTTCTGCAAATAGATGTGCTTATCGTAACTTTGGAGGGAGTTAATGTTAACAGCTATGATACGAAGATCAGTTTTGTGCTGCGACATTTAGATAAAGGTTAAAGAGGGCTTCTGCTTTGTCTTCTGCAGGAAGAAGGCAGTAAGATGTCCAGAACTTTCTCGCTTTTTTGAGGAGCGCCGCTGGAGAAATACCATAATGGTAAAATGTTTCCTACGCTAAGTTCTCTAGAGCGTTGATGTTTGAACTGGGGAATGGGGAAAGCAAGTGTGGGGTCGTGATCCCTGACAATGAATTTTGGAGCGCCGTCGCGTATGATAGGCTGTTAGATGTCGGATTGAGGATGGGGTGGGTGCTTTGGAGATCCTCAGCGATCTCGTTCTCTGAGAATAAAGCGCTAAGCCCTTTCAGAATAACCACTGGCTTGCGTCGAACGGATGGGGTGAAAGAGTGCCATCCAAGTTTTTTTTTTCTTTTATGAGGTTCATAATGGAGTCATGAGCCTCGATGTTGTCTACCCCGAGTTTATGGTAAACATAAGAGAATGATTTAACGCGATAACGCGTCGAAGGGAGCTTTCTCATTATGCGGGCTAAAGTTGGGGGTGTCACCTTATTTATGAGTATTGGTGGCATCCATTTGGGTTTAACGGTAGTGTCCGTATTTTCCTGGCTAGGGACATTAGCTGCTGTAGAAGTTAAAAGATTGAACCTATTAGTGCTCAGGGAAGCGTTATCGGGAAAATTGGGGGTGGTAGTTGGGCGTTTACCTTTTGCAACAAGCCTTCCAGTTACCAGTTGAAACTTTCCGACGTCTTCGCTGATGGCGTTGTCGATGGCGCCGTTTAAGTTAAGCCGACAATAGGTCTGACCACAATTGACGTCCGAGCGCGCAAGTCAAGCTCGTCAAGTTGACTCGCGGTAGGCTAAGTAGCTGTCAAAATATGGTCAAATCGGGATCAAACTTAAGTTCAACAATAATCACGTATAAAGTGTTTTTGATATGGCGGATGTCTTGGATATGAAATGAGTTGTCATTGGTGACAGCTGCCGCTGCAATTCAAACAATTTTAATTGGAAAGCTTATTGTCCCGCATTTGTAGAAACCCAGGCTGATAATATTTCGATCCTGAAAGATTGTTTGGACACTGCATGATTTTTGTCTTCGGTTGACTTCACTCACTTCATTCAATAATCCACCGAATTCATAAAATTTCCTAAGTCACAGTTCACAGTCCTCCATATTTGAAACTCACTTCGAGTGAACACTAACCTTACTTTCAGCACGTCAGCTAAAGTTCCTCAGGTCTGGACCCGAGAAACTCAAGCTTAACGAAGATATCAACTTCGACGTAAGCTCTAACGAAATGTTCCATACTTTGACGGAACGTATGTTGAATTGAGCATAGCTGTCAGTGAGAAGGTGCGTATCATCCCAGGCCGACTTGCGGGCTCCGACGTCAATTGTGGACAGACGTAATTGTATAATAGATTTGCAAGCAGTTTGGATCTGTGTTTTCATGCTATGCTCCATAGTTCATATAACTTAGGCAGTATACAAACAACAAAATGTAGACAGCAGTATACTCACAACCACATGCGCCTGAGGACTTTTTGAGGACAACATGACCAGGGTTGCCAAGTTGGGGGTTTTCACCCCCACTTTGGGGTATTTTACATACCTTTGGGGAGAAATTGGGGGCTAGTTCATTATATTTTTATTTTGGGGGTGAAATGGGGGTTTTATCAAATTAATCAATTGTTTGCAAAATGTAATTTATGAAATCTGATTCACTTATTGCACACTAAAAATAATTTTTATTGTGCAATTCGAAGACTTCAAGTATAGGCATATCCAGCAAATTATCATTGACACCATGGAATTCATGAATGTGTGGCTGTTCAAGGTTAAAATGTATTCAATGTTCGTGCGCGAAGCGGACGCGTCGGTTGTTTCGGATATACTGTGCGAGTGACACTTGCTCATATTTATACCGCTTGCCACTTGCCGGCTCATATTTATACCGCTTGCCACTTGCGGGCTCATATTTATACCGCTATTCCGCTATTCTATTATTTTTTATATTGATTTTATTAGGTTGGTCGCCACATCACCCCCTTACCAGTGACGGAGTCGTAATTTCAATTACAGCCTGCCTGGTATCGGTCTGGAAAACGTACATGACGTTCCGAGCGCCGTGGTTGTTGTTGATCCTCGACTTGGTGTTGTGTTGGTAAGTTGGGTGGCGGGCTTGGTTTTTGTGGTAATGGTGCTTGTTGCGGTTGCGGCCATATTTGAAAAGGAATGTCCAAAGCTTGGGGTATGTTTTGCTCATCTTCTATGTGTTAGTTGATTATATAAGCTGGTTTAAGTCTGTCGATCGAGATCTTCTGATTTTTTTCCTTGATTTGAACGGTGAACGTTTTGTCGCTCCGATCGATGACTTTGTATGGGCCATCGTAAGGCATTTGCAAGGAATTCCGCATTGCATCATGCCTCACGAAAACATAATCGGTTGTAGCCAAGTCCTTGAAAATGAATGTCTTCTTTTCACCGTGTCGCCTTGTTTTTTTCTGGTTGAAGCTCTTTAAAGTGGCGTCGCAATTCCTTGACGTAGTCTTCAGGAGCATCGCTTGGAAATTGCTCAGGAGCCAAAAATTCACCTGGTAAACGTAATGACTCACTGAAAACGAGTTCTGCAGCTGTTGAGTTTATTCCTTCTTTCCAGGCTGCTCGAATTCCTAGTAGTACTGTTGGAAGAATCTCGGTCCAACTGCTGTTTTGGTGACAGCGTATGGCAGCTTTTAACTGTCGATGAAATCTCTCGACGATGCCGTTGGATTGAGGATGGTACGCCGTCGTGCCTTTATGATCCATATCTGTCAACTTTGCGAGTGCGTTGAACAGGTGCGAATCAAATTGACGTCCTTGATCCATAGTTAGTCGTAATGGTGTACCATATCTACAGATCCAGTTTTTATAAAAAACTCGAGCAACTGTATCGGCTTTCATATTCGTGATGGGGAATGCCTCGGGCCATTTGGTGAAGCGATCTATACACGTCAAGCAGGACCTATAACCAGCAGAATTTGGCATTATAATTATGTCACCATGGACATGTTCCAATCGTCCAGATGGTGAAAATTCCTGTAGCGGTGCTGAAACATGACGAGTAACTTTCGATTTTTGGCATTGAATACAAGATTTGGCCAAATTCCTGCAGTCGGATTTAATGGACGGCCATACATAACGTTGAGCTATGAGTTTGACCGTGGCTTTGTTTCCTGGATACGCGAGATTATGCATTGAGTTGAAAACTACTCTCCTAAATGCTGATGTTATGTAAGGTCTTGGTGATCCAGTCGAGACGTCGCAAAATATTTCCGTGTCCGTCTCGGGAATCTTGAATTTCTTGATGTTTAGTGATGTGTCTTGAGCTTGCAGAATAGACTGTAATTCGATGTCCTGTTCTTGTGATCGAGCGATGGCTTGGTAATCGAGAGTCGGCGTGTTTATGATTTCGATCCTTGAAAGTGTGTCGGCCACAATGTTGTTGATACCTGATACATGCCGTTTATCGATGGTAAATTCGCTGATAAAACTAAGCTGTCTGCGCTGCATCGGTGATGCCTTGTTGAGTTTCTGGTTAAACGCAAAAGTGATTGGCTTGTGATCCGTAAACACTGTAAAGTGTCTGCCTTCGAGCATGTGTTTGAAGTGCTGTATTGCTAAATATATTGCTAACAATTCACGATCGAATGCGCTGAAAAAATTTTGGGTTTCGCTAAGTTTTTTCGAAAAGAAACCGAGCGGTTCCCAGTTACCTCGACATTTTTGCTGCAAGGTTGCTCCAGCCCCTATGTCCGATACATCACACACAAGGGCCAAAAATGCATCTGTCTTCGGGTAGTTTATCAGCGTGGCTTTTGATGGATCTTTTTTTAGTTGTTCGAATGCTTCCTTGGCTTTTGGTGTCCATTTTACGGCTGTGTTGCCCTTAACCTTGCCATGAAGGAGATTGTTAAGTGGCGCTTGGTGGTCTGCGGTTTTTGGCATGCAAATTCTGTAAAAATTCACCATGCCAATGAATCTTCTCAATTGCTTGGCGGTTTGCGGCAACGGAAAATCTTTAATAGCCTTGACTCTGTCTGGGAGAGGTCGAATGCCTTTGCTGTTGACCAAATATCCTAGGAAAAGTACTTTCGATGCGCCGAAAATGCATTTTGACGGATTGATAACGATACCGTATTGCTTGAATCGCTCGAAAACCCTGAGCAGGTGTGACTTGTGTTCTTCTTCATCTTTTGATGTGACTAAAATGTCGTCTATATATTTAAAACAAAAATCTAGTCCTCGTAAAACCTCATCAATGAAGCGTTGAAAAGTCTGGGCTGCATTTCTCAATCCAAAGCCCATGTAGGGAAACTCGTAGAGGCCGAAAAGTGTTGTTATTGCCGTTTTCGGGATGTCTTCTTCTACAACCGGGATTTGATTGTAGGCTCTGACCAAATCTATTTTGCTGTATATTTTCGTGTCCCGCAATTGAAGCGTAAAATCGTGTATGTGCGGTATACAGTACTGATCTGCGATTGTCCTTGCATTCAAAGCGCGGTAGTCACTGCGTGGTCTCCATTCGTTGTTCTTTTTGGCCACCAAGTGCAACGGAGCTGCCCAATTGCGACAGTTTTCGGTCACCGATGTCTTCTTTCTGCAATAATTGCAATGTTTTTTCGTCTTGCGACCGGCTTAGCCGCTTGACTAACTCCTCGCGCAATCGCGTATACGGTTGTGTCGGCGGATCGCGCACTAAGTCCTTCGCTTGATCACGAGATTTACGTTCCAAAAGCGGCACTACGTAGGCGAATCTATCATCTTCGTAATTGATACCTGCAGCCACGAAACACCTCTCCACTATTACAAACCACGTTTCCGGGTCTTCGCTATCAAACGGTGGAATACGGTAAAAAAGATTTGAAATAGCCGTCGGCGCTTGCTGTCCGTATGGCCGAGGCTGCTGTTGGCGCTGGCGCAATAACGCGTCTTTCTCTTCTTCGCGAGGTAGCACCATAGTGGTTAGTTATTCACTACACTTGAGATCACGTCGTGATCATCACGTCGGGGTCACCAATGTGGCTGTTCAAGGTTAAAATGTATTCAATGTTCGTGCGCGAAGCGGACGCGTCGGATGTTTCGGATATACTGTGCAAGTGCCACTTGCGGGCTCATATTTATACCGCTTGCCACTTGCCGGCTCATATTTATACCGCTTGCCACTTGCGGGCTCATATTTATACCGCTATTGCGCTATTTTATTATTTTTTATATTGATTTTATTAGGTTGGTCGCCAGAAATGTGAGGCAGAAATTCCTGGGATTCCCCTGATGGGCAAAATCAAACGACAAATGTATGTAGGCAAACACCCTTCAAATTATAAAAGGGAAGTCAGCTCTAGTTCGTTAAGGCAAAGCAAATCATGTTAGTTCGTGTTCCATTTTATCTTTAAATTTTAAATAAATTTTTATAGATTTATTGGTTTCAACCCATCTGCAATTTAAGAATATCATTTAATTTTACATATTTCAATAAATTACACATGAAACTCCAAAAATATATTAAAAGTTTTTCTTTGATTTCATTATACTACTACTTGTGTTAATTTTAAGTCTCGAAAGTATATATGTTTTATTTTGACTTTAACTCACTATGAAATACAGATGAAAATTTACTTGTTACATAAAGTTATTTCACAACATTTTTGAGATTTATCAATGTTTTTGTATGAGCTTTGTAAAAAAGATTGCTCTCAAACTATTTGGGGTTTTTTAAAAGAATTTCGTCCGATTTGGGGGTTTTTATTGAAGTTTTTGGGGGCGAAGAGTGAGAAAAACCTGGTAACCCTGAACATGACAAAAACATGAGAATCATTTTATTTATCACCAATAAAAGTACAGTTAAGGAATAAACAGTTTAAAAAATCAAGCATTTACGTTTGCAAATCGATACTTTTGATTCATGTCCTCGACTAAATGACAGACTTGTTATAATAATAACAAGTAGTAAATTTATCGTCACATGAAAATGTAGGGATGACGCCATTTGTGTAGTTCCTTGCACGTTTAGTGGACTGGGCGGCTCCTTCATTTTAAATTCGTAGTCTATTAAATAAGGTGGGGGAACGTTGACATACTTCTTACATAGTTAATTCACAAAAATTGTGCTATTATTTTGCATGCCTTCATCGAAAAATGAGTCGCCCGGAAGAAAATCCATTTGGTGAACCTACATTGGATAACCCTTTTGCTGTATGTACTTATGGAAAAAACGTTCGTCCCTATTTTGACGTGCGAGCATTTTTCTCTAGGATCCATCTGTACAACAAGCTTCAATTAGTGCAAGCCGTCAGCACAATAATTTAGAAGATTACAATCCCTTTGAAGTTGATCAAAATTTGCACACTCATACGGTTAACGTAGGTGCTGTGGTCGAAACTAGTTCGGATGAAACAAGGCCCAAACTCATAGGAAATAATATATCCACTGCTGAATTGCAAGTAAGCTACCAATCAAAGAATAAACGAAAATAATATGTGTAAACAACGAGTGATTGTCCCCTTTTGTGAGTGATTATTCTTAACAATACACCCAAATGTCAAATAAAAATGTAGAACTAATTCAAATGTTAAGCTTTTTTGAATGCAGCTCAACCCGAATGGCTAATTTGAATGTAGATTTAATTTAGAAATTTTCACTATTTTCATGTTCGACATTTGGGACAAGCTACCATCGTCATTAATATTCACTGGTGAAAAAAACACCAGCTTGTTTACATGTTCATGTTAACACATTCACCAAATTGTTGGGAGCAAACATATGGTGTGAAAGCTATTTTCATTTGAATATTGAATTTATTCCATTATTGGAATTATAGTCTGAACAAATTGCCTGATATATGAAAAACAAATAATTTAGTAATCACAATTCGAGAATTTTGGGTGGTAATTATCCAGATTAGCTATATCACTTTCAATGATCGTGAGTTGAACAAATAATCATTCTGAACAAGAATATATACACATGTGCGATAAAGGCATAAATAAACATAGTTTTTTTTTATTTAGAAAAATATATTTATTATATCAAAAGATCATCAATTTCAAACGGATACATTCGAGATATGTAAAAAACTTTGATTCTTTGAGCATATGAAAATTGTTATTAAAATAAGAACTGCGTGATATATCGTTCAAACTGTTTTCTCGTTCTATCATATCGCGGAATATACTCACGCCACAGTGCGCTCCTGTATAAGGATCCAGGAAATTGTAAGGGTGGTTAAAATTTAGTTGCAGGCAGTTCGACCTGGCAGTTGTGTCAATTACAGTTCTGCGCGTGATGACCAAAATCAACACAAAATGCGGAATGTCAATTGGTTTGCACCTTCTGCTGAACTAACTAAAAAAGGGCATAACATGCACTCTTACTCGTTGATGTACATTTAACTTATCCATAAATTTTAATAACACCAATTGAAGAACTTCCTACCGCACCAGTTTTTCAATTAATGTAGAAAAATTCTTGGAAAAATGAACCGATTGGTAAAAGAAGCACTGATATAGATTTTAGTAATGATCCTTTTCAACAGGTTAACGAATTTTACAACATGGCTCATTAGTTCATAGAATCGGAAAAATTTCAGGGGTGTCGTATCTTATTGTCGCGGAGTATATATATATATATATATATATATATATATATATATATATATATATATATATATATATATATAGTGGTGGAAAATTAAATAAGTACATAATAAATTTTCCGGTAACTTCTAATAATTTGGAAGATATCAAGGTAGAAAATGAATTTACTAATTTTAATTTATTCTGAAATTCTAAACAAAAAGGCATGAAATAAAATGTACGCGATTTTACAGGCATTAAACTGAATATATTCAAAAAATATTAATATACAGGTGAAAATAATAATAGGTACATTCAGTTTTAGTGGATAAAATGAATTTTTTTGAAGTAAAATGTAAATATTCCCTTATATTTTGTGACATGCCCTTTATTCATTACGACTGCCTCACATCTTCTGGGCATAGAGGTCACTAATTTTTGGCATGTCTCTATAGGTATGGAGTACCAAGCTTTTTCAACCGCTTTCCATAAATCTTTCTTATTTCTTCTTTTTTTCTGTTGCAACAGCCCTCTTAACTTCAGCCCACAGATTTTCTATCGGGTTTAAATCCGGGGACTGTGCTGGCCAATCCATTACAGATATTTTGTTGTTAGTAAACCACTGAATTGTCCTCTTTGCCTTGTGTTTGGGGTCGTTGTCCTGTTGAAACCACCATAATAATGGCATCTCTTCTTCGGCATAAGGCAACATTACATTTGTTAATATATCAATGTAACCACCTTGTGTCATCGTGTCAGTTATTAGAAAGATAGGCCCTACACCGTACCATGAAAAGCATCCCCATACCATGATGTTCCCTCCACCATGCTTCACTGTCTTTTTCGTGTAGGCAGGCAATAGTTCTGTATTAACGGGTCTAACACGCGATTTACAATCCGAGCCGAACAAATTGATTTTCGTTTCATCACTCCATAGAATTTTTCTCCATTTTTTGATATCTTCGGTGCCGTTCCAAGGTCTATATTTCAAAGCGAATTTTTTCTCTCCTTCAAGTTTTTATCGCTTATATATGGAACTTTTCTTGCTGAACGGGAGCGAAGATTGCTGTCTATAAGCCGTTTGCCCAATTGTTCGTGTTGTTACAGGTAATCTAAGCTCTCTCAATATTTCACTCGATGTTGCGAATGAGTGATTTTTCGCCATATTGACTATTTTTCTGTCATCCCTTGGCGTTGTTTTTCGCTTTCTTCCTCTCTGTTTTCAATAGTTTGTTGAGCTTTCAAAGCATTTGTTACCATATTGGGAGAGCATCTGACATATTGTGCAATTTTCCTGTAGGTCAGTCCTTCTGTGCGAAGTTTTCTAATGAAACCCCTTTGCTCTTCAGTGCAATGTTTTGAACGACCCATACTGCCTAAAAAAATGCATATTTAGCAACAAAATTTATTGTTTTTCATCTTTCCATACTCTTTCGCAAGAAATAAATGTATCGCCATGGGGTTACCGAAGTCAATTTCTTTTTATTTGATCGTAAGCACAGTGTACCTATTTTAGTTTCCAATCTAAAACTGTTTTGTCCGACGATACGGAATCCTCCAACCTAAAATAGTGTACCTTCAGTTCAGTGGCTGATTTTAGAAGATCTTATACATATATTGTACTGAAGCAATAGATGACGTAATAACATTTTGCCTTTATAATGGTATTTTATTTTGCACCACTGTATATATATATATATATATATATATATATATATATATATATATATATATATATATATATACATATATACATATATATATATATATATATATATATATATATATATATATATATATATATATATATGCATATACTTAAGTCCTCTTCTATACCGCATTTACACTACCGATATTCCCATTTCATCGCATTGTCAACTCTGCTTGTTCGCTGGAGATTCCAATCTCTTTCTAGATATTTTGAAAAGTGTAAAATCAAAATTAACTCTTCGAAAACCGAGGCATTCTGTACTAGATAAAGGAAACCACATTTCTCTCTTGGACTGTCCTATTTTTGGTAATCAAGCAATACTTTGAACAAAAAAAATATTAAATACTTATTTTCTTCCAACTAAGAAGACCAAATTTGAATGCACAAAAGATAAACTGGTTCCCGCATAAAATACAATAATTTTTGTCTGAATTCGGGTAACCCGCCTGTAGTTTAGTTAGTCATCAACTTTTGATTCCATAATTTTAAATGACAAATATATATATATATATATATATATATATATATATATATATATATATATATATATATATATATATCTGATTCGATTCATTTATTTATTGAAGCACATTTACTAGAGAGAACTCCAAATTTAAAAATACGTGAGAGAAACTGATAAATAACACAAATAAAATTTATTATTAAGAAATTGCACCACTGTAGGATTTTCACTCTTTATAACGAAGCCGACATTCTCGTGTCGTTAGAAACGTGTTCCCATGGTGAAAAACGATCTTGATGCATGTCGATAATTCCAAGAAGGAAGAGGCACAGTTTTATTGCTTTTATTATGCACGCATAATGTCACGGCATAAATTACGGTCACATTAGTGGAGAAGCGCGAGATGTTGACACGAACGTCACAAATCGTTGGATAGAAC
>CAWWDL010000099.1:0-17000 GCA_963942545.1 Oxycera nigricornis | reverse complement strand
GTTTTGGCTGCCGTTCGCGGGCTTTTGATTTTTTCGCGGAAAAAATGGATTTCCTCGCTTGCTAGGGTGCTCCGCACGTTTTGCGCCCTTTTTCGGGTCATTTGCTCGCAGTTGGATTGTGACATGTTTTGGCTGCCGTTCGCGGGCTTTTGATTTTTCGCGGAAAAAACTGGATTTTCCTCGCCCGCTAGGTGCTCCGCGCGTTTTGCGCCCTTTTTCGGGTCATTTGCTCGCAGTTGGATTGTGGCATGTTTGGCTGCCGTTCGCGGGCTTTTGATTTTTTCGCGGAAAAAACTGGATTTCCTCGCCCGCTTAGGGTGCTTCCGCACGTTTTGCGCCCTTTTTCGGGTCATTTGCTCGCAGTTGGATTGTGGCATGTTTTGGCTGCCGTTCGCGGGCTTTTGATTTTTTCGCGGAAAAAAAAGGGATTTCCTCGGCCGCTAGGGTGCTCCGCACGTTTTGCGCCCTTTTTCGGGTCATTTGCTCGCAGTTGGATTGTGGCATGTTTTGGCTGCCGTTCGCGGGCTTTTGATTTTTTCGCGGAAAAAACTGGATTTCCTCGCCCGCTAGGGTGCTCCGCACGTTTTGCGCCCTATTTCGGGTCATTTGCTCGCAGTTGGATTGTGACATGTTTTGGCTGCCGTTCGCGGCTTTTGATTTTTTCGCGGAAAAAAATGGATTTCCTCGGCCGCTAGGGTGCTCCGCACGTTTTGCGCCCTTTTTCGGGTCATTTGCTCGCAGTTGGATTGTGGCATGTTTTGGCTGCCGTTCGCGGGCTTTTGATTTTTTCGCGGAAAAAACTGGATTTCCTCGCCCGCTAGGGTGCTCCGCACGTTTTGCGCCCTTTTTCGGGTCATTTGCTCGCAGTTGGATTGTGGCATGTTTTGGCTGCCGTTCGCGGGCTTTTGATTTTTTCGCGGAAAAAACTGGATTTCCTCGCCCGCTAGGGTGCTCCGCACGTTTTGCGCCCTTTTTCGGGTCATTTGCTCGCAGTTGGATTGTGACATGTTTTGGCTGCCGTTCGCGGGCTTTGATTTTTTCGCGGAAAAAACTGGATTTCCTCGCCCGCTAGGGTGCTCCGCACGTTTTGCGCCCTTTTTCGGGTCATTTGCTCGCAGTTGGATTGTGGCATGTTTTGGCTGCCGTTCGCGGGCTTTTGATTTTTTCGCGGAAAAAATGGATTTCCTCGGCCGCTAGGGTGCTCCGCACGTTTTGCGCCCTTTTTCGGGTCATTTGCTCGCAGTTGGATTGTGGCATGTTTTGGCTGCCGTTCGCGGGCTTTTGATTTTTTCGCGGAAAAAACTGGATTTCCTCGCCCGCTAGGTGCTCCGCACGTTTTGCGCCCTATTTCGGGTCATTTGCTCGCAGTTGGATTGTGACATGTTTTGGCTGCCGTTCGCGGGCTTTTGATTTTTTCGCGGAAAAAAATGGATTTCCTCGGCCGCTAGGGTGCTCCGCACGTTTTGCGCCCTTTTTCGGGTCATTTGCTCGCAGTTGGATTGTGGCATGTTTTGGCTGCCGTTCGCGGGCTTTTGATTTTTTCGCGGAAAAAACTGGATTTCCTCGCCCGCTAGGGTGCTCCGCACGTTTTGCGCCCTTTTTCGGGTCATTTGCTCGCAGTTGGATTGTGACATGTTTTGGCTGCCGTTCGCGGGCTTTGATTTTTTCGCGGAAAAAACTGGATTTCCTCGCCCGCTAGGGTGCTCCGCACGTTTTGCGCCCTTTTTCGGGTCATTTGCTCGCAGTTGGATTGTGGCATGTTTTGGCTGCCGTTCGCGGGCTTTTGATTTTTTCGCGGAAAAAATGGATTTCCTCGGCCGCTAGGGTGCTCCGCACGTTTTGCGCCCTTTTTCGGGTCATTTGCTCGCAGTTGGATTGTGGCATGTTTTGGCTGCCGTTCGCGGGCTTTTGATTTTTTCGCGGAAAAAACTGGATTTCCTCGCCCGCTAGGGTGCTCCGCACGTTTTGCGCCCTTTTTCGGGTCATTTGCTCGCAGTTGGATTGTGGCATGTTTTGGCTGCCGTTCGCGGGCTTTTGATTTTTTCGCGGAAAAAAATGGATTTCCTCGCCCGCTAGGGTGCTCCTCACGTTTTGCGCCCTTTTTCGGGTCATTTGCTCGCAGTTGGATTGTGGCATGTTTTGGCTGCCGTTCGCGGGCTTTTGATTTTTTCGCGGAAATACCTGGATTTCCTCGCCCGCTAGGGTGCTCCGCACGTTTTGCGCCCTATTTCGGGTCATTTGCTCGCAGTTGGATTGTGACATGTTTTGGCTGCCGTTCGCGGGCTTTTGATTTTTTCGCGGAAAAAAATGGATTTCCTCGCTTGCTAGGGTGCTCCGCACGTTTTGCGCCCTTTTTCGGGTCATTTGCTCGCAGTTGGATTGTGACATGTTTTGGCTGCCGTTCGCGGGCTTTTGATTTTTTCGCGGAAAAAACTGGATTTCCTCGCCCGCTAGGGTGCTCCGCGCGTTTTGCGCCCTTTTTCGGGTCATTTGCTCGCAGTTGGATTGTGGCATGTTTTGGCTGCCGTTCGCGGGCTTTTGATTTTTTCGCGGAAAAAACTGGATTTCCTCGCCCGCTAGGGTGCTCCGCACGTTTTGCGCCCTTTTTCGGGTCATTTGCTCGCAGTTGGATTGTGGCATGTTTTGGCTGCCGTTCGCGGGCTTTTGATTTTTTCGCGGAAAAAAAAGGGATTTCCTCGGCCGCTAGGGTGCTCCGCACGTTTTGCGCCCTTTTTCGGGTCATTTGCTCGCAGTTGGATTGTGGCATGTTTTGGCTGCCGTTCGCGGGCTTTTGATTTTTTCGCGGAAAAAACTGGATTTCCTCGCCCGCTAGGGTGCTCCGCACGTTTTGCGCCCTATTTCGGGTCATTTGCTCGCAGTTGGATTGTGACATGTTTTGGCTGCCGTTCGCGGGCTTTTGATTTTTTCGCGGAAAAAAATGGATTTCCTCGGCCGCTAGGGTGCTCCGCACGTTTTGCGCCCTTTTTCGGGTCATTTGCTCGCAGTTGGATTGTGGCATGTTTTGGCTGCCGTTCGCGGGCTTTTGATTTTTTCGCGGAAAAAACTGGATTTCCTCGCCCGCTAGGGTGCTCCGCACGTTTTGCGCCCTTTTTCGGGTCATTTGCTCGCAGTTGGATTGTGGCATGTTTTGGCTGCCGTTCGCGGGCTTTTGATTTTTTCGCGGAAAAAACTGGATTTCCTCGCCCGCTAGGGTGCTCCGCACGTTTTGCGCCCTTTTTCGGGTCATTTGCTCGCAGTTGGATTGTGGCATGTTTTGGCTGCCGTTCGCGGGCTTTTGATTTTTTCGCGGAAAAAATGGATTTCCTCGGCCGCTAGGGTGCTCCGCACGTTTTGCGCCCTTTTTCGGGTCATTTGCTCGCAGTTGGATTGTGGCATGTTTTGGCTGCCGTTCGCGGGCTTTTGATTTTTTCGCGGAAAAAACTGGATTTCCTCGCCCGCTAGGGTGCTCCGCACGTTTTGCGCCCTTTTTCGGGTCATTTGCTCGCAGTTGGATTGTGGCATGTTTTGGCTGCCGTTCGCGGGCTTTTGATTTTTTCGCGGAAAAAATGGATTTCCTCGGCCGCTAGGGTGCTCCGCACGTTTTGCGCCCTTTTTCGGGTCATTTGCTCGCAGTTGGATTGTGGCATGTTTTGGCTGCCGTTCGCGGGCTTTTGATTTTTTCGCGGAAAAAACTGGATTTCCTCGCCCGCTAGGGTGCTCCGCACGTTTTGCGCCCTTTTTCGGGTCATTTGCTCGCAGTTGGATTGTGGCATGTTTTGGCTGCCGTTCGCGGGCTTTTGATTTTTTCGCGGAAAAAACTGGATTTCCTCGCCCGCTAGGGTGCTCCGCACGTTTTGCGCCCTTTTTCGGGTCATTTGCTCGCAGTTGGATTGTGGCATGTTTTGGCTGCCGTTCGCGGGCTTTTGATTTTTTCGCGGAAAAAAATGGATTTCCTCGGCCGCTAGGGTGCTCCGCACGTTTTGCGCCCTTATTCGGGTCATTTGCTCGCAGTTGGATTGTGGCATGTTTTGGCTGCCGTTCGCGGGCTTTTGATTTTTTCGCGGAAAAAACTGGATTTCCTCGCCCGCTAGGGTGCTCCGCACGTTTTGCGCCTTTTTCGGGTCATTTGCTCGCAGTTGGATTGTGACATGTTTTGGCTGCCGTTCGCGGGCTTTTGATTTTTTCGCGGAAAAAACTGGATTTCCTCGCCCGCTAGGGTGCTCCGCGCGTTTTGCGCCCTTTTTCGGGTCATTTGCTCGCAGTTGGATTGTGGCATGTTTTGGCTGCCGTTCGCGGGCTTTGATTTTTTCGCGAAAAAAAACTGGATTTCCTCGCCCGCTAGGGTGCTCCGCACGTTTTGCGCCCTTTTTCGGGTCATTTGCTCGCAGTTGGATTGTGGCATGTTTTGGCTGCCTTTCGCGGGCTTTTGATTTTTTCGTGGAAAAAAAATGGATTTTCTCGGCCGCTAGGGTGCTCCGAACGTTTCGCGCCATTTTTCGGGTCATTTGCTCGCAGTTGGATTGTGCCTTGTTTTGGCTGGCGTTCGCGGGCTGTTGATTTTTTCGCGGAACAACCTGGATTTTCTCGGCCGCTAGGGTGCTCCGAACGTTTCGCGCCATTTTTCGGGTCATTTGCTCGCAGTTGGATTGTGCCTTGTTTTGGCTGGGGTTCGCGGGCTGTTGATTTTTTCGCGGAACAACCTGGATTTTCGGCCGCTAGGGTGCTCCGAACGTTTCGCGCCATTTTTCGGGTCATTTGCTCGCAGTTGGATTGTGCCTTGTTTTGGCTGGGGTTCGCGGGCTGTTGATTTTTTCGCGGAACAACCTGGATTTTCTCGGCCGCTAGGGTGCTCCAAACGTTTCGCGCCATTTTTCGGGTCATTTGCTCGCAGTTGGATTGTGCCTTGTTTTGGCTGGCGTTCGCGGGCTGTTGATTTTTTCGCGGAACAACCTGGATTTTCTCGGCCGCTAGGGTGCTCCGAACGTTTCGCGCCATTTTTCGGGTCATTTGCTCGCAGTTGGATTGTGCCTTGTTTTGGCTGGCGTTCGCGGGTTGTTGATTTTTTCGCGGAACAACCTGGATTTTCTCGGCCGCTAGGGTGCTCCGCACGTTTTGCGCCCTTTTTCGGGTCATTTGCTCGCAGTTGGATTGTGGCATGTTTTGGCTGCCTTTCGCGGGCTTTTGATTTTTTCGCGGAAAAAAATGGATTTCCTCGCCCGCTAGGGTGCTCCGCGCGTTTTGCGCCCTTTTTCGGGGTCATTTGCTCGCAGTTGGATTGTGGCATGTTTTGGCTGCCGTTCGCGGGCTTTTGATTTTTTCGCGGAAAAAACTGGATTTCCTCGCCCGCTAGGGTGCTCCGCACGTTTTGCGCCCTTTTTCGGGTCATTTGCTCGCAGTTGGATTGTGGCATGTTTTGGGCTGCCGTTCGCGGGCTTTTGATTTTTTCGCGGAAAAAAATGGATTTTCTCGGCCGCTAGGGTGCTCCGAACGTTTCGCGCCATTTTTCGGGTCATTTGCTCGCAGTTGGATTGTGCCTTGTTTTGGCTGGGGTTCGCGGGCTGTTGATTTTTTCGCGGAACAACCTGGATTTTCTCGGCCGCTAGGGTGCTCCGAACGTTTCGCGCCATTTTTCGGGTCATTTGCTCGCAGTTGGATTGTGCCTTGTTTTGGCTGGGGTTCGCGGGCTGTTGATTTTTTCGCGGAACAACCTGGATTTTCTCGGCCGCTAGGGTGCTCCGAACGTTTCGCGCCATTTTTCGGGTCATTTGCTCGCAGTTGGATTGTGCCTTGTTTTGGCTGGCGTTCGCGGGCTGTTGATTTTTTCGCGGAACAACCTGGATTTTCTCGGCCGCTAGGGTGCTCCGAACGTTTCGCGCCATTTTTTCGGGTCATTTGCTCGCAGTTGGATTGTGCCTTGTTTTGGCTGGGGTTCGCGGGCTGTTTATTTTTTTCGCGGAACAACCTGGATTTTCTCGGCCGCTAGGGTGCTCCCGCACGTTTTGCGCCCTTTTTCGGGTCATTTGCTCGCAGTTGGATTGTGGCATGTTTTGGCTGCCGTTCGCGGGCTTTTGATTTTTTCGCGGAAAAAAATGGATTTCCTCGGCCGCTAGGGTGCTCCGCACGTTTTGCGCCCTTATTCGGGTCATTTGCTCGCAGTTGGATTGTGGCATGTTTTGGCTGCCGTTCGCGGGCTTTTGATTTTTTCGCGGAAAAAACTGGATTTCCTCGCCCGCTAGGGTGCTCCGCACGTTTTGCGCCCTTTTTCGGGTCATTTGCTCGCAGTTGGATTGTGACTTGTTTTGGCTGCCGTTCGCGGGCTTTTGATTTTTTCGCGGAAAAAAATGGATTTCCTCGGCCGCTAGGGTGCTCCGCACGTTTTGCGCCCTTATTCGGGTCATTTGCTCGCAGTTGGATTGTGGCATGTTTTGGCTGCCGTTCGCGGGCTTTTGATTTTTTCGCGGAAAAAACTGGATTTCCTCGCCCGCTAGGGTGCTCCGCACGTTTTGCGCCCTTTTTCGGGTCATTTGCTCGCAGTTGGATTGTGCCTTGTTTTGGCTGGGGTTCGCGGGCTGTTGATTTTTTCGCGGAACAACCTGGATTTTCTCGGCCGCTAGGGTGCTCCGAACGTTTCGCGCCATTTTTCGGGTCATTTGCTCGCAGTTGGATTGTGCCTTGTTTTGGCTGGGGTTCGCGGGCTGTTGATTTTTTCGCGGAACAACCTGGATTTTCTCGGCCGCTAGGGTGCTCCGAACGTTTCGCGCCATTTTTCGGGTCATTTGCTCGCAGTTGGATTGTGCCTTGTTTTGGCTGGCGTTCGCGGGCTGTTGATTTTTTCGCGGAACAACCTGGATTTTCTCGGCCGCTAGGGTGCTCCGCACGTTTTGCGCCCTTTTTCGGGTCATTTGCTCGCAGTTGGATTGTGCCTTGTTTTGGCTGGGGTTCGCGGGCTGTTGATTTTTTCGCGGAACAACCTGGATTTTCTCGGCCGCTAGGGTGCTCCGAACGTTTCGCGCCATTTTTCGGGTCATTTGCTCGCAGTTGGATTGTGCCTTGTTTTGGCTGGGGTTCGCGGGCTGTTGATTTTTTCGCGGAACAACCTGGATTTTCTCGGCCGCTAGGGTGCTCCGAACGTTTCGCGCCATTTTTCGGGTCATTTGCTCGCAGTTGGATTGTGCCTTGTTTTGGCTGGGGTTCGCGGGCTGTTTATTTTTTTCGCGGAACAACCTGGATTTTCTCGGCCGCTAGGGTGCTCCGCACGTTTTGCGCCCTTTTTCGGGTCATTTGCTCGCAGTTGGATTGTGGCATGTTTTGGCTGCCTTTCGCGGGCTTTTGATTTTTTCGTGGAAAAAAATGGATTTTCTCGGCCGCTAGGGTGCTCCGAACGTTTCGCGCCATTTTTCGGGTCATTTGCTCGCAGTTGGATTGTGCCTTGTTTTGGCTGGCGTTCGCGGGCTGTTGATTTTTTCGCGGAACAACCTGGATTTTCTCGGCCGCTAGGGTGCTCCGAACGTTTCGCGCCATTTTGCGGGTCATTTGCTCGCAGTTGGATTGTGCCTTGTTTTGGCTGGGGTTCGCGGGCTGTTGATTTTTTCGCGGAACAACCTGGATTTTCGGCCGCTAGGGTGCTCCGAACGTTTCGCGCCATTTTTCGGGTCATTTGCTCGCAGTTGGATTGTGCCTTGTTTTGGCTGGGGTTCGCGGGCTGTTGATTTTTTCGCGGAACAACCTGGATTTTCTCGGCCGCTAGGGTGCTCCAAACGTTTCGCGCCATTTTTCGGGTCATTTGCTCGCAGTTGGATTGTGCCTTGTTTTGGCTGGCGTTCGCGGGCTGTTGATTTTTTCGCGGAACAACCTGGATTTTCTCGGCCGCTAGGGTGCTCCGAACGTTTCGCGCCATTTTTCGGGTCATTTGCTCGCAGTTGGATTGTGCCTTGTTTTGGCTGGCGTTCGCGGGTTGTTGATTTTTTCGCGGAACAACCTGGATTTTCTCGGCCGCTAGGGTGCTCCGCACGTTTTGCGCCCTTTTTCGGGTCATTTGCTCGCAGTTGGATTGTGACATGTTTTGGCTGCCGTTCGCGGGCTTTTGATTTTTTCGCGGAAAAAACTGGATTTCCTCGCCCGCTAGGGTGCTCCGCACGTTTTGCGCCCTTTTTCGGGTCATTTGCTCGCAGTTGGATTGTGGCATGTTTTGGCTGCCGTTCGCGGGCTTTTGATTTTTTCGCGGAAAAAAATGGATTTTCTCGGCCGCTAGGGTGCTCCGAACGTTTCGCGCCATTTTTCGGGTCATTTGCTCGTAGTTGGATTGTGCCTTGTTTTGGCTGGGGTTCGCGGGCTGTTGATTTTTTCGCGGAACAACCTGGATTTTCTCGGCCGCTAGGGTGCTCCGAACGTTTCGCGCCATTTTTCGGGTCATTTGCTCGCAGTTGGATTGTGCCTTGTTTTGGCTGGGGTTCGCGGGCTGTTGATTTTTTCGCGGAACAACCTGGATTTTCTCGGCCGCTAGGGTGCTCCGAACGTTTCGCGCCATTTTTCGGGTCATTTGCTCGCAGTTGGATTGTGCCTTGTTTTGGCTGGCGTTCGCGGGCTGTTGATTTTTTCGCGGAACAACCTGGATTTTCTCGGCCGCTAGGGTGCTCCGAACGTTTCGCGCCATTTTTCGGGTCATTTGCTCGCAGTTGGATTGTGCCTTGTTTTGGCTGGGGTTCGCGGGCTGTTTATTTTTTTCGCGGAACAACCTGGATTTTCTCGGCCGCTAGGGTGCTCCGCACGTTTTGCGCCCTTTTTCGGGTCATTTGCTCGCAGTTGGATTGTGGCATGTTTTGGCTGCCGTTCGCGGGCTTTTGATTTTTTCGCGGAAAAAAATGGATTTTCTCGGCCGCTAGGGTGCTCCGAACGTTTCGCGCCATTTTTCGGGTCATTTGCTCGCAGTTGGATTGTGCCTTGTTTTGGCTGGGGTTCGCGGGCTGTTGATTTTTTCGCGGAACAACCTGGATTTTCTCGGCCGCTAGGGTGCTCCGAACGTTTCGCGCCATTTTTCGGGTCATTTGCTCGCAGTTGGATTGTGCCTTGTTTTGGCTGGGGTTCGCGGGCTGTTGATTTTTTCGCGGAACAACCTGGATTTTCTCGGCCGCTAGGGTGCTCCGAACGTGTCGCGCCATTTTTCGGGTCATTTGCTCGCAGTTGGATTGTGCCTTGTTTTGGCTGGGGTTCGCGGGCTGTTGATTTTTTCGCGGAACAACCTGGATTTTCGGCCGCTAGGGTGCTCCGAACGTTTCGCGCCATTTTTCGGGTCATTTGCTCGCAGTTGGATTGTGCATTGTTTTGGCTGGGGTTCGCGGGCTGTTGATTTTTGCGCGGAACAACCTGGATTTTCTCGGCCGCTAGGGTGCTCCGAACGTTTCGCGCCATTTTTCGGGTCATTTGCTCGCAGTTGGATTGTGCCTTGTTTTGGCTGGCGTTCGCGGGCTGTTGATTTTTTCGCGGAACAACCTGGATTTTCTCGGCCGCTAGGGTGCTCCGAACGTTTCGCGCCATTTTTCGGGTCATTTGCTCGCAGTTGGATTGTGCCTTGTTTTGGCTGGGGTTCGCGGGCTGTTGATTTTTTTGCCGGAACAACCTGGATTTTCTCGGCCGCTAGGGTGCTCGGAACGTTTCGCGCCATTTTTCGGGTCATTTGCTCGCAGTTGGATTGTGCCTTGTTTTGGCTGGGGTTCGCGGGCTGTTGATTTTTTCGCGGAACAACCTAGATTTTCTCGGCCGCTAGGGTGCTCCGAACGTTTCGCGCCCTTTTTCGGGTCATTTGCTCGCAGTTGGATTGTGACATGTTTTGGCTGCCGTTCGCGGGCTTTTGATTTTTTCGCGGAAAAAAATGGATTTCCTCGCCCGCTAGGGTGCTCCGCAACTTTTGCGCCCTTTTTCGGGTCATTTGCTCGCAGTTGGGTTGTGGCATGTTTTGGCTGCCGTTCGCGGGCTTTTGATTTTTTCGCGGAAAAAACTGGATTTCCTCGCCCGCTAGGGTGCTCCGCACGTTTTGCGCCCTTTTTCGGGTCATTTGCTCGCAGTTGGATTGTGGCATGTTTTGGCTGCCTTTCGCGGGCTTTTGATTTTTTCGTGGAAAAAAATGGATTTTCTCGGCCGCTAGGGTGCTCCGAACGTTTCGCGCCATTTTTCGGGTCATTTGCTCGCAGTTGGATTGTGCCTTGTTTTGGCTGGCGTTCGCGGGCTGTTGATTTTTTCGCGGAACAACCTGGATTTTCTCGGCCGCTAGGGTGCTCCGAACGTTTCGCGCCATTTTTCGGGTCATTTGCTCGCAGTTGGATTGTGCCTTGTTTTGGCTGGGGTTCGCGGGCTGTTGATTTTTTCGCGGAACAACCTGGATTTTCGGCCGCTAGGGTGCTCCGAACGTTTCGCGCCATTTTTCGGGTCATTTGCTCGCAGTTGGATTGTGCCTTGTTTTGGCTGGGGTTCGCGGGCTGTTGATTTTTTCGCGGAACAACCTGGATTTTCTCGGCCGCTAGGGTGCTCCGAACGTTTCGCGCCATTTTTCGGGTCATTTGCTCGCAGTTGGATTGTGCCTTGTTTTGGCTGGCGTTCGCGGGCTGTTGATTTTTTCGCGGAACAACCTGGATTTTCTCGGCCGCTAGGGTGCTCCGAACGTTTCGCGCCATTTTTCGGGTCATTTGCTCGCAGTTGGATTGTGCCTTGTTTTGGCTGGCGTTCGCGAGCTGTTGATTTTTTCGCGGAACAACCTGGATTTTCTCGGCCGCTAGGGTGCTCCGCACGTTTTGCGCCCTTTTTCGGGTCATTTGCTCGCAGTTGGATTGTGGCATGTTTTGGCTGCCTTTCGCGGGCTTTTGATTTTTTCGTGGAAAAAAATGGATTTTCTCGGCCGCTAGGGTGCTCCGAACGTTTCGCGCCATTTTTCGGGTCATTTGCTCGCAGTTGGATTGTGCCTTGTTTTGGCTGGCGTTCGCGGGCTGTTGATTTTTTCGCGGAACAACCTGGATTTTCTCGGCCGCTAGGGTGCTCCGAACGTTTCGCGCCATTTTGCGGGTCATTTGCTCGCAGTTGGATTGTGCCTTGTTTTGGCTGGGGTTCGCGGGCTGTTGATTTTTTCGCGGAACAACCTGGATTTTCGGCCGCTAGGGTGCTCCGAACGTTTCGCGCCATTTTTCGGGTCATTTGCTCGCAGTTGGATTGTGCCTTGTTTTGGCTGGGGTTCGCGGGCTGTTGATTTTTTCGCGGAACAACCTGGATTTTCTCGGCCGCTAGGGTGCTCCAAACGTTTCGCGCCATTTTTCGGGTCATTTGCTCGCAGTTGGATTGTGCCTTGTTTTGGCTGGCGTTCGCGGGCTGTTGATTTTTTCGCGGAACAACCTGGATTTTCTCGGCCGCTAGGGTGCTCCGAACGTTTCGCGCCATTTTTCGGGTCATTTGCTCGCAGTTGGATTGTGCCTTGTTTTGGCTGGCGTTCGCGGGTTGTTGATTTTTTCGCGGAACAACCTGGATTTTCTCGGCCGCTAGGGTGCTCCGCACGTTTTGCGCCCTTTTTCGGGTCATTTGCTCGCAGTTGGATTGTGACATGTTTTGGCTGCCGTTCGCGGGCTTTTGATTTTTTCGCGGAAAAAACTGGATTTCCTCGCCCGCTAGGGTGCTCCGCGCGTTTTGCGCATTTTTCGGGTCATTTGCTCGCAGTTGGATTGTGCCTTGTTTTGGCTGGGGTTCGCGGGCTGTTGATTTTTTTGCCGGAACAACCTGGATTTTCTCGGCCGCTAGGGTGCTCGGAACGTTTCGCGCCATTTTTCGGGTCATTTGCTCGCAGTTGGATTGTGCCTTGTTTTGGCTGGGGTTCGCGGGCTGTTGATTTTTTCGCGGAACAACCTAGATTTTCTCGGCCGCTAGGGTGCTCCGAACGTTTCGCGCCCTTTTTCGGGTCATTTGCTCGCAGTTGGATTGTGACATGTTTTGGCTGCCGTTCGCGGGCTTTTGATTTTTTCGCGGAAAAAACTGGATTTCCTCGCCCGCTAGGGTGCTCCGCGCGTTTTGCGCCCTTTTTCGGGTCATTTGCTCGCAGTTGGATTGTGGCATGTTTTGGCTGCCGTTCGCGGGCTTTTGATTTTTTCGCGGAAAAAACTGGATTTCCTCGCCCGCTAGGGTGCTCCGCAACTTTTGCGCCCTTTTTCGGGTCATTTGCTCGCAGTTGGGTTGTGGCATGTTTTGGCTGCCGTTCGCGGGCTTTTGATTTTTTCGCGGAAAAAACTGGATTTCCTCGCCCGCTAGGGTGCTCCGCACGTTTTGCGCCCTTTTTCGGGTCATTTGCTCGCAGTTGGATTGTGGCATGTTTTGGCTGCCTTTCGCGGGCTTTTGATTTTTTCGTGGAAAAAAATGGATTTTCTCGGCCGCTAGGGTGCTCCGAACGTTTCGCGCCATTTTTCGGGTCATTTGCTCGCAGTTGGATTGTGCCTTGTTTTGGCTGGCGTTCGCGGGCTGTTGATTTTTTCGCGGAACAACCTGGATTTTCTCGGCCGCTAGGGTGCTCCGAACGTTTCGCGCCATTTTTCGGGTCATTTGCTCGCAGTTGGATTGTGCCTTGTTTTGGCTGGGGTTCGCGGGCTGTTGATTTTTTCGCGGAACAACCTGGATTTTCGGCCGCTAGGGTGCTCCGAACGTTTCGCGCCATTTTTCGGGTCATTTGCTCGCAGTTGGATTGTGCCTTGTTTTGGCTGGGGTTCGCGGGCTGTTGATTTTTTCGCGGAACAACCTGGATTTTCTCGGCCGCTAGGGTGCTCCGAACGTTTCGCGCCATTTTTCGGGTCATTTGCTCGCAGTTGGATTGTGCCTTGTTTTGGCTGGCGTTCGCGGGCTGTTGATTTTTTCGCGGAACAACCTGGATTTTCTCGGCCGCTAGGGTGCTCCGAACGTTTCGCGCCATTTTTCGGGTCATTTGCTCGCAGTTGGATTGTGCCTTGTTTTGGCTGGCGTTCGCGAGCTGTTGATTTTTTCGCGGAACAACCTGGATTTTCTCGGCCGCTAGGGTGCTCCGCACGTTTTGCGCCCTTTTTCGGGTCATTTGCTCGCAGTTGGATTGTGACATGTTTTGGCTGCCGTTCGCGGGCTTTTGATTTTTTCGCGGAAAAAACTGGATTTCCTCGCCCGCTAGGGTGCTCCGCGCGTTTTGCGCCCTTTTTCGGGTCATTTGCTCGCAGTTGGATTGTAGCATGTTTTGGCTGCCGTTCGCGGGCTTTTGATTTTTTCGCGGAAAAAACTGGATTTCCTCGCCCGCTAGGGTGCTTCGCACGTTTTGCGCCCTTTTTCGGGTCATTTGCTCGCAGTTGGATTGTGGCATGTTTTGGCTGCCGTTCGCGGGCTTTTGATTTTTTCGCGGAAAAAAATGGATTTTCTCGGCCGCTAGGGTGCTCCGAACGTTTCGCGCCATTTTTCGGGTCATTTGCTCGCAGTTGGATTGTGCCTTGTTTTGGCTGGGGTTCGCGGGCTGTTGATTTTTTCGCGGAACAACCTGGATTTTCTCGGCCGCTAGGGTGCTCCGAACGTTTCGCGCCATTTTTCGGGTCATTTGCTCGCAGTTGGATTGTGCCTTGTTTTGGCTGGGGTTCGCGGGCTGTTGATTTTTTCGCGGAACAACCTGGATTTTCTCGGCCGCTAGGGTGCTCCGAACGTTTCGCGCCATTTTTCGGGTCATTTGCTCGCAGTTGGATTGTGCCTTGTTTTGGCTGGCGTTCGCGGGCTGTTGATTTTTTCGCGGAACAACCTGGATTTTCTCGGCCGCTAGGGTGCTCCGAACGTTTCGCGCCATTTTTCGGGTCATTTGCTCGCAGTTGGATTGTGCCTTGTTTTGGCTGGGGTTCGCGGGCTGTTGATTTTTTCGCGGAACAACCTGGATTTTCTCGGCCGCTAGGGTGCTCCGAACGTGTCGCGCCATTTTTCGGGTCATTTGCTCGCAGTTGGATTGTGCCTTGTTTTGGCTGGGGTTCGCGGGCTGTTGATTTTTTCGCGGAACAACCTGGATTTTCGGCCGCTAGGGTGCTCTGAACGTTTCGCGCCATTTTTCGGGTCATTTGCTCGCAGTTGGATTGTTCCTTGTTTTGGCTGGGGTTCGCGGGCTGTTGATTTTTGCGCGGAACAACCTGGATTTTCTCGGCCGCTAGGGTGCTCCGAACGTTTCGCGCCATTTTTCGGGTCATTTGCTCGCAGTTGGATTGTGCCTTGTTTTGGCTGGCGTTCGCGGGCTGTTTATTTTTTTCGCGGAACAACCTGGATTTTCTCGGCCGCTAGGGTGCTCCGAACGTTTCGCGCCATTTTTCGGGTCATTTGCTCGCAGTTGGATTGTGCCTTGTTTTGGCTGGGGTTCGCGGGCTGTTGATTTTTTCGCGGAACAACCTGGATTTTCTCGGCCGCTAGGGTGCTCCGAACGTGTCGCGCCAATTTTCGGGTCATTTGCTCGCAGTTGGATTGTGCCTTGTTTTGGCTGGGGTTCGCGGGCTGTTGATTTTTTCGCGGAACAACCTGGATTTTCGGCCGCTAGGGTGCTCCGAACGTTTCGCGCCATTTTTCGGGTCATTTGCTCGCAGTTGGATTGTGCCTTGTTTTGGCTGGGGTTCGCGGGCTGTTGATTTTTGCGCGGAACAACCTGGATTTTCTCGGCCGCTAGGGTGCTCCGAACGTTTCGCGCCATTTTTCGGGTCATTTGCTCGCAGTTGGATTGTGCCTTGTTTTGGCTGGCGTTCGCGGGCTGTTGATTTTTTCGCGGAACAACCTGGATTTTCTCGGCCGCTAGGGTGCTCCGAACGTTTCGCGCCATTTTTCGGGTCATTTGCTCGCAGTTGGATTGTGCCTTGTTTTGGCTGGGGTTCGCGGGCTGTTGATTTTTTTGCCGGAACAACCTGGATTTTCTCGGCCGCTAGGGTGCTCCGAACGTTTCGCGCCATTTTTCGGGTCATTTGCTCGCAGTTGGATTGTGCCTTGTTTTGGCTGGGGTTCGCGGGCTGTTGATTTTTTCGCGGAACAACCTGGATTTTCTCGGCCGCTAGGGTGCTCCGAACGTTTCGCGCCATTTTTCGGGTCATTTGCTCGCAGTTGGATTGTGCCTTGTTTTGGCTGGCGTTCGCGGGCTGTTGATTTTTTCGCGGAACAACCTGGATTTTCTCGGCCGCTAGGGTGCTCCGAACGTTTCGCGCCATTTTTCGGGTCATTTGCTCGCAGTTGGATTGTGCCTTGTTTTGGCTGGGGTTCGCGGGCTGTTGATTTTCACGCGGAACAACCTGGATTTTCTCGGCCGCTAGGGTGCTCCGAACGTTTCGCGCCATTTTTCGGGTCATTTGCTCGCAGTTGGATTGTGCCTTGTTTTGGCTGGGGTTCGCGGGCTGTTGATTTTTTCGCGGAACAACCTGGATTTTCTCGGCCGCTAGGGTGCTCCGAACGTTTCGCGCCATTTTTCGGGTCATTTGCTCGCAGTTGGATTGTGCCTTGTTTTGGCTGGGGTTCGCGGGCTGTTGATTTTTTCGCGGAACAACCTGGATTTTCTCGGCCGCTAGGGTGCTCCGAACGTTTCGCGCCATTTTTCGGGTCATTTGCTCGCAGTTGGATTGTGCCTTGTTTTGGCTGGCGTTCGCGGGCTGTTGATTTTTTCGCGGAACAACCTGGATTTTCTCGGCCGCTAGGGTGCTCCGAACGTTTCGCGCCATTTTTCGGGTCATTTGCTCGCAGTTGGATTGTGCCTTGTTTTGGCTGGGGTTCGCGTGCTGTTGATTTTCTCGCGGAACAACCTGGATTTTCGGCCGCTAGGGTGCTCCGAACGTTTCGCGCCATTTTTCGGGTCATTTGCTCGCAGTTGGATTGTGCCTTGTTTTGGCTGGGGTTCGCGGGCTGTTGATTTTTTCGCGGAACAACCTGGATTTTCTCGGCCGCTAGGGTGCTCCGAACGTTTCGCGCCATTTTTCGGGTCATTTGCTCGCAGTTGGATTGTGCCTTGTTTTGGCTGGCGTTCGCGGGCTGTTGATTTTTTCGCGGAACAACCTGGATTTTCTCGGCCGCTAGATTGCTCCGAACGTTTCGCGCCATTTTTCGGGTCATTTGCTCGCAGTTGGATTGTGCCTTGTTTTGGCTGGGGTTCGCGGGCTGTTGATTTTTTCGCGGAACAACCTGGATTTTCTCGGCCGCTAGGGTGCTCCGAACGTTTCGCGCCATTTTTCGGGTCATTTGCTCGCAGTTGGATTGTGACATGTTTTGGCTGCCGTTCGCGGGCTTTTGATTTTTTCGCGGAAAAAACTGGATTTCCTCGCCCGCTAGGGTGCTCCGCACGTTTTGCGCCCTTTTTCGGGTCATTTGCTTGCAGTTGGATTGTGACATGTTTTGGCTGCCGTTCGCGGGCTTTTGATTTTTTCGCGGAAAAAAACTGGATTTCCTCGCCCGCTAGGGTGCTCCGCACGTTTTGCGCCCTTTTTCGGGTCATTTGCTCGCAGTTGGATTGTGACATGTTTTGGCTGCCGTTCGCGGGCTTTTGATTTTTTCGCGGAAAAAACTGGATTTCCTCGCCCGCTAGGGTGCTCCGCACGTTTTGCGCCCTTTTTCGGGTCATTTGCTCGCAGTTGGATTGTGACATGTTTTGGCTGCCGTTCGCTGGCTTTTGAGTTTTTCGCGGAAAAAACTGGATTTCCTCGCCCGCTAGGGTGCTCCGCACGTTTTGCGCCCTTTTTCGGGTCATTTGGTCGCAATTGGATTGTGACATGTTTTGGCTGCCGTTCGCGGGCTTTTGATTTTTTCGCGGAAAAAAATGGATTTCCTCGCCCGCTAGGGTGCTCCGCACGTTTTGCGCCCTTTTTCGGGTCATTTGCTCGCAGTTGGATTGTGACATGTTTTGGCTGCCGTTCGCGGGCTTTTGATTTTTTCGCGGAAAAAACTGGGTTTCCTCGCCCGCTAGGGTGCTCCGCACGTTTTGCGCCCTTTTTCGGGTCATTTGCTCGCAGTTGGATTGTGACATGTTT
>CAWWDL010000097.1:87500-105823 GCA_963942545.1 Oxycera nigricornis | reverse complement strand
CCTAATGGAAAATACACGGCGCTACTAAGCTCCATACATCCGATTTTCATTACATCCTAATGGAAAATACACGGCGCTACTATGCTCCATACATCCGATTTTCATTAGATCCTAATGGAAAATACACAGCGCTACTATGCTCCATACATCCGATTTTCATTAGATCCTAATGGAAAATACACGGCGCTACTATGCTCCATACATCCGATTTTCATTAGATCCTAATGGAAAATACACGGCGCTACTAAGCTCCATACATCCGATTTTCATTAGATCCTAATGGAAAATACACAGCGCTACTATGCTCCATACATCCGATTTTCATTAGATCCTAATGGAAAATACACGGCGCTACTATGCTCCATACATCCGATTTTCATTAGATCCTAATGGAAAATACACGGCGCTTCTATGCTCCTTACATCCGATTTTCATTAGATCCTAATGGAAAATACACGGCGCTACTAAGCTCCATACATCCGATTTTCATTAGATCCTAATGGAAAATACACAGCGCTACTATGCTCCATACATCCGATTTTCATTAGATCCTAATGGAAAATACACGGCGCTACTATGCTCCATACATCCGATTTTCATTAGATCCTAATGGAAAATACACAGCGCTACTATGCTCCATACATCCGATTTTCATTTGATCCTAATGGAAAATACACGGCGCTACTATGCTCCATACATCCGATTTTCATTAGATCCTAATGGAAAATACACGGTGCTACTAAGCTCCATACATCCGATTTTCATTACATCCTAATGGAAAATACACGGCGCTACTATGCTCCATACATCCGATTTTCATTAGATCCTAATGGAAAATACACGGCGCTACTATGCTCCATACATCCGATTTTCATACTAAGCTCCATACAAAACATGCGACCTGAGTTTATCAGTAATTAATGAAAAGCTTAGTAGATAATTTACTCAGTCAGGGTTTTTGGTACGAAGGTACTATAAGGGATAGTGGTTGCCTTGAAGAGGCACAAACCGAATTTCATTAACATCTAATGATTATTGACAAAAATGAATGGGTTCATATGGAGAGGTATGAAATGAAAGATTTTGTTGATGTTTTCGGTGCATTGGCAGGTGGAAAGTGGCATTTAATATTAGATGTTGATAAGAAATGAAGGAAATGATGGGTCACAGTATGCGATGCATGTGTGAAGTGATGGAAGTATATGAAAAATGTAAATTTTCATGGAGAAAGGAGAGTCCGTATGAAATTACAATAAGAAGTGATAGATAGTGTAGCATATGGCTCTCCGATATGAAGACAAGATAGTAAATGCTTTTATTATGTTATTAATAAAAGTCATTTGGTCACTATATGTGACGAGTGAGGCTTGACGAAATCTATATAATGTGTGTAAATTCACATACTACCAGGTGAGATCACGACTCTAGCAACCAAACAGGCCATCTACGGACAAAAGATCCAAAAGTAGGTGGTAGTTAGTGGCATGTGTCTGATGTGATCAAATTTCATTGTCTTTTGACACTTTTATGCGATATCTTGAGGAAAATTTGGCAATATGTTAACTATATATTATAGTTAATATGAATATACAATTATTACACCGAGAGTGTATAATGATAAAAGCCGAAAAACAGAAGAAGACTAATATAATGATCAAACACATCAAACAAAGATCATTTTATATGATGTACACTTGATGTACATATAAGAAATATGCAAACATGCTTGTAAATACACGACACTATGATGAATGTCTAATACAAAATGAGAATATGGGGGTTCTCAAAATGATCGATCATACACTCAAATATACAAAGATCATCAATTTATATGATGTACACTTGATGTACACATAAGTCTAATACAAAATGAGAATATGGGGGTTCTCAAAATGATCGATTATACACTCAAATATACAAAGATCATCAATTTATATGATGTACACTTGATGTACACATAAGTCTAATACAAAATGAGAATATGAGGGGTTCTCAAAATGATCGATCATACACTCAAATAGACAAAGATCATCAATTTATATGATGTACACTTGATGTACACATGAGAAACATGCTTGCTTGGTACAAAATGAGAATTTTATGCTTGTAATTCTCAGTACAAAAGATAAACGATAATAATTCGAATAGAAATTCAATTATTAAAAATGAAATATTTCGCATGGAAATATTTATAAACATTATTCTGGTTGATCCTGCCAGTAGTTATATGCTTGTCTCAAAGATTAAGCCATGCATGTCTAAGTACACACGAATTAATAGTGAAACCGCAAAAGGCTCATTATATCAGTTATGGTTCCTTAGATCATTAACAGTTACTTGGATAACTGTGGTAATTCTAGAGCTAATACATGCAATATAAACACGAACCTTATGGAACGTGTGCTTTTATTAGACTAAAACCAAGCGATCTTTCAGATCGTACAATTGGTTGAACTCTGGATAATTTGCAGATCGTATGGTCTCGTACCGACGACAGATCTTTCAAATGTCTGCCCTATCAACTATTGATGGTAGTATCTTGGACTACCATGGTTGCAACGGGTAACGGGGAATCAGGGTTCGATTCCGGAGAGGGAGCCTGAGAAACGGCTACCACATCTAAGGAAGGCAGCAGGCGCGTAAATTACCCAATCCCAGCACGGGGAGGTAGTGACGAAAAATAACAATACAGGACTCATATCCGAGGCCCTGTAATTGGAATGAGTTAACTTTAAATCCTTTAACAAGGACCCATTGGAGGGAAAGTCTGGTGCCAGCAGCCGCGGTAATTCCAGCTCCAATAGCGTATATTAAAGTTGTTGCGGTTAAAACGTTCGTAGTTGAACCTGTGCTTCATACGGGTAGTACACCATCATTTGGTACGTACATTACCATTGTATGCAAGCGTATTATCGGTGGAATTATTAATAAATGATGTTTCTGCGGAACTTCATTAATGGTAGTGCCTATTTAAACCTGCTTCAGTGCTCTTAACCGAGTGTTGTTGTGGGCCGGTACAATTACTTTGAACAAATTAGAGTGCTTAAAGCAGGCTTCAAATGCCTGAATATTTTGTGCATGGAATAGTGGAAGAAGACCTCTGATTTATTTCATTGGTTTTTAAATCAAGAGGAAATGATTAATAGAAGCAGTTGGGGGCATTAGTATTACGACGCGAGAGGTGAAATTCTTGGACCGTCGTAAGACTAACTTAAGCGAAAGCATTTGCCAAAGATGTTTTCATTAATCAAGAACGAAAGTTAGAGGTTCGAAGGCGATCAGATACCGCCCTAGTTCTAACCATAAACGATGCCAGCTAGCAATTGGGTGTAGCTACTACTATGGCTCTCTCAGTCGCTTCCCGGGAAACCAAAGCTTTTGGGCTCCGGGGGAAGTATGGTTGCAAAGCTGAAACTTAAAGGAATTGACGGAAGGGCACCACCAGGAGTGGAGCCTGCGGCTTAATTTGACTCAACACGGGAAAACTTACCAGGTCCGAACATAAATGAGTAAGACAGATTGATAGCTCTTTCTCGAATCTATGGGTGGTGGTGCATGGCCGTTCTTAGTTCGTGGAGTGATTTGTCTGGTTAATTCCGCTAACGAACGAGACTCAAATATATTAAATAGATGCTTACAGGATTATGGTGTTTGAAACTTTATACAGCCGTCATTTATTAGGTTACAGCAATGTGCCTATTATTTTGATTAGTTTGTATAAGTTGAGCCGTACCTGTTTGTTTGTCCCATCAATACGGACACTAGCTTCTTAAATGGACAAATTGCGTCTAGCAATAACGAGATTGAGCAATAACAGGTCTGTGATGCCCTTAGATGTCCTGGGCTGCACGCGCGCTACAATGAAAGTATCAACGTGTATTTCCTAGACCGAGAGGTCCGGGTAAACCGCTGAATCACTTTCATGCTTGGGATTGTGAACTGAAACTGTTCACATGAACCTGGAATTCCCAGTAAGTGCGAGTCATTAACTCGCATTGATTACGTCCCTGCCCTTTGTACATACCGCCCGTCGCTACTACCGATTGAATTATTTAGTGAGGTCTCCGGACGTGATCACTGTGACGCCTCGTGTGTTACGGTTGTTTTGCAAAAGTTGACCGAACTTGAGTATTTAGAGGAAGTAAAAGTCGTAACAAGGTTTCCGTAGGTGAACCTGCGGAAGGATCATTAATGATACCTTCATCAAAAACACACATGAATCCATTATCATATCAATAAAGCGTTAATTGAGAAATTGAATGAAATGGAAAAAAATATATTTGCAAATAATTGCAGATAAAGAGAAAAAATATGATGGGCAGGCATCATTATTTTTTAAAATTCCGGAGGATATGAAGACACGATGTAGGAAAGCACATCGATTGTCAAAAGAGAAATGCTACATTGTAGCATAATAAATATATGCTTGTCACATTTGTGAGTCGTAGAAATACTTCTCACATAAATAAACGTATTCAAAAGAATACATCAGGGATAACTGAAAAGACCGGGGTTATAACATTCGTTGTTATAGTAAATCCTCCAATCTGTCCTTCCGGGACAAAATTTGTGAGTCGTATATTATTCTCACAGAAATTGCGAATAAACAGAAAAATATGATGAACAGCTCATCATTAATTTTTCAAAGACGTAACACGGTGCCTGAAACCACATCGTTTATCAGAAGAAATGTGCTACATTGTAGCATAATAATGTGAGTCGTAGAAGTTTTATTGCGACAAGTACTTCTCACAAAACACGAGGTTTACACCTCTAAGCGTAATAAGTAGAACCTAGAACTAAAACATAATATTGAAATATATCAGTTACACTTGTATATATAGAAGTATAAAACTCGTTTATTAATTTAAACAAGAAATAAATAAATAAAGATATATATATATATAAGTTAGCTATTCAAACCTAGTTTGGGTACAAGACATTCGTAACAGATATATATAAAATATTTTTAAAATGTAAAATGTGACGTGAGTAACGAAAACTTTTTACACAAAAGCGAATAAAAAAAAATTACCCTAAGCGGAGGATCACTTGGCTCATGGGTCGATGAAGAACGCAGCAAACTGCGCGTCATCGTGTGAACTGCAGGACACATGAACATCGACATTTTGAACGCATATTGCAGTCCATGCTATACGTATATATCCAATATATGCTGCATGGACTACATATGGTTGAGGGTTGTTAGAATATCTCTAAAATTATAGATACCGGGTTGCTCTTAATCTATACTTATGTATAGATTTTGGTGCTTTTCATGTATTATTAGAAATCATATTGAATTGTTACATACAAATCATACATTGTTTTCTATAATATTAAGAATATCTATTGAATTAATGAAAACTTTAATGTTTTTTTATTCAAACAGTATATCAAAGTTATATATATTATAACAAGAATATCAAATAAAACAATTATATAAAAATTCAATAGATGTACACACACATACAATGTGTGTGTTTTGCTTTAATTTTTAAAGCAAATGAAATACAGAACAAAAATTTAAAACAACCTCAACTCATATGAGACTACTCCCTGAATTTAAGCATATTAATGAGGGAAGGAAAAGAAACTAACCAGGATTTTCTTAGTAGCGGCGAGCGAAAAGAAAAAAGTTCATCACTGAGTTATTTTGTTAATTTAACAAATATAAGATGCAGTGTATGGAGTATCCATATTCTAGTATGATAAATTAATAATCCAAGTCCTTCTTGAATGAGGCCATTTACCCATAGAGGGTGCCAGGCCCGTAGTGATATTAATGATTACTAGAGACTATTTCCTAAGAGTCGTGTTGCTTGATAGTGCAGCACTAATTTGGTGGTAAACTCCATCTAAAACTAAATATAACCATGAGACCGATAGCAAACAAGTACCGTGAGGGAAAGTTGAAAAGAACTCTGAATAGAGAGTTAAAAAGTACGTGAAACTGCTTAGGGGTTAAGCCCGATGAACCTGAATATCTGATATGAAAAATTCATCATTAGAAGCATATTATGTGAAAATATAATGTGTGAATAGTGTGCAATTTTTTCATAATAAAGACATTGTTATCTGTTAATAAAACATATTATGTATATAATTTTTATCATAAGGACCACAAGATAAAGCTTATTCGTTAGTCAAAATTTATTTTTTGTCTATGAATAAAATCTAAAATATTTCGATATTGTGGCTACCGGATAAATGATTGACAGATTTCCAAATATAAATATAACGCTAAACATTTGTTAAATGTTATAATAAATATATATTCTATGTATTATATATTCAATTATATGCGTTCATATGATAAACAATGCTATAGATTTAGGATACCTTCGGGACCCGTCTTGAAACACGGACCAAGAAGTCTAACATGT
Source organism: Oxycera nigricornis (assembly GCA_963942545.1). Lineage (NCBI taxonomy): Eukaryota > Metazoa > Arthropoda > Insecta > Diptera > Stratiomyidae > Oxycera > Oxycera nigricornis. Next base: position 99,437 of record CAWWDL010000097.1, on the reverse strand, counting down.
GTGCAAGTCATTGGGTTTGAATTGATTTTCAAAACCTAAAGGCGTAATTAACTTAACTAAAAAATGGGATTATTATATATTTATGAAAATACAATATAAAATCCATCCCGGGGCGTTCCATACAGTTATGTATTTTAATATTGATGAATTTATTTGTCTTTATTATTGATACCTCTAACTGGAGCGTACCTTGAGCATAAATGTTGTGACCCGAAAGATGGTGAACTATACCTGATCAGGTTGAAGTCAGGGGAAACCCTGATGGAAGACCGAAACAGTTCTGACGTGCAAATCGATTGTCAGAATTGGGTATAGGGGCGAAAGACCAATCGAACCATCTAGTAGCTGGTTCCCTCCGAAGTTTCCCTCAGGATAGCTGGCGCAAATAAAGATTATTTAAAATAATCTTATCTGGTAAAGCGAATGATTAGAGGCATTAGGGCCGAAACGACCTTAACCTATTCTCAAACTTTAAATGGGTAAGAATCTTATCTTACTTGATATGAAGATAAAGACTATGATATATTGTGCCCAGTGGGCCACTTTTGGTAAGCAGAACTGGCGCTGTGGGATGAACCAAACGTAATGTTACGGTGCCTAAATTAACAACTCATACTGATACCATGAAAGGCGTTGCTTGCTTAAAACAGCAGGACGGTGGACATGGAAGTCGTAAACCGCTAAGGAGTGTGTAACAACTCACCTGCCGAAGCAACTAGCCCTTAAAATGGATGGCGCTCAAGTTGTATGCCTATACATTACCGTTAAAGCATATGATTTTATTATATATTAATAGAAATTTTGAAGCTTTAATGAGTAGGAGGGTGCAATGGTGTGCATAGAAGTGTTTGGCGTAAGCCTGCATGGAGCCGCCATTGGCACAGATCTTGGTGGTAGTAGCAAATAATCGAATGAGACCTTGGAGGACTGAAGTGGAGAAGGGTTTCGTGTGAACAGTGGTTGATCACGAGTTAGTCGGTCCTAAGTTCAAGGCTAAAGCCGAAAAATGTCAAAGTTAATAAAAATGTTTTTTTAAAAACATATATATATGAATGAAAATGCAAATGCAAAAGCAAAAGCAAAAGCTAAAATGAAATATGAAAATGAATGAAAGATGAAAGATGAAAGATGAAAGATGAAAAATGAAAAACCATAAACTATATATGTAATAGATACAAAATATAATTTGTACTTTACAATAAAATTGAACGAAAGGGAATACGGTTCCAATTCCGTAACCTGTTGAGTATACGTTTGTTATTATAAATGGGCTTTAATGCTCATCCTGGCAACAGAAACAACCATAAAGAAGCCGTCGAGAGATATCGAAAGAGTTTTCTTTTCTGTTTTATAGTCGTACTACCATGGAAGTCTTTCGAAGAGAGATATGGTAGATGGTCTAGAAGAGCATGGCATTTACTGCTGTGTCGATATTTTCTCCTCGGACCTTGAAAATTAATGGTCGGGTTACGCAAATTTCTCAACAGGCCGTACCGATATCCGCAGCTGGTCTCCAAGGTGAAGAGTCTCTAGTCGATAGAATAATGTAGGTAAGGGAAGTCGGCAAATTAGATCCGTAACTTCGGGATAAGGATTGGCTCTGAAGATTGAGATAATCGGGCTTGATTGGGAAGTAATATTATGGATTATGTACTCGTTCTGGAGACATTACGATATATGATATTATCAAATAGATTATATCTAGTCCCCGGATAGTAGTTTACATAACCAATTACGGAACTTTTTTGCTAATAATTAAATAGAACTTCGGTTCTAATACAAATTTATAACGGTTATCAATTAACAATTAATTCAGAACTGGCACGGACTTGGGGAATCCGACTGTCTAATTAAAACAAAGCATTGTGATGGCCCTAACGGGTGTTGACACAATGTGATTTCTGCCCAGTGCTCTGAATGTCAAAGTGAAGAAATTCAAGTAAGCGCGGGTAAACGGCGGGAGTAACTATGACTCTCTTAACTTTACTACTGCTGGAATGAAGGCGAACTTGCGTTACGCTGAATCTGAGGCCAAAAGGCTGGGACTCGAGTTGAACTCCTCCAAGTGTGTTGCCCTATCGATAATCCCAGATGGGAAAAATAAAAAAAATAAAGGTCATAACCGAAAATTTATTCCACCTACTAAACGGCCAACACATTAAACAACTTAAACCTTCCGACGAATGGCGGTACCTAGGTGTTGACTTTAGGAACACCGGGACCATCAAGCCTAGTCGCAATTTAAGGGAACAGCTGGAGAGATTAACTCGGGCTCCATTAAAACCTCAACAACGCCTTAAGATTCTTCGAGGATACCTTGTACCTCGATACTATCACAAACTTGTCCTTTCCGGGACCACCCTGGGGAAACTTAGGGCCCTAGATAGGCAAGTGCGTGAGAGCGTACGCAAGTGGCTCAGGCTACCTCACGACACACCGAAACCATACTTCCACGCTACCGCAAAAGATGGAGGGCTGGGTGTACCGGCTTTTGAGACAACCATACCATCATTAATATATAGAAGACTAATGTCCCTCGAAAACTCCACCAGTCCCGCAGCAAGTGCAGCCTTTAGTTCAAGCTTGGTTCGAAGGCGGCTTTTGTGGGCAGAAAAGGCATGCACTAGGGGGGGTACCATGCTAAGGTCACTGGAGTCTCAAAAGCGGTGGTGGGCCAAGTCACTCCATCAAACAATTGACGGATACGAACTAAGGGAATGTGGTAAAGTGCCGCAATCGAGCACTTGGGTGGACGTGGGTAGCCATGCGATCCCTGGAATGGACTATGTCCAGTATCATCACGTCAGGGTGAACTGCTTACCCTCCAGGATCCGAACGTCACGAGGGATCCAGAGAGCCAATAAAAACATTAAATGCCGCGCAGGATGTTGGGTCACTGAAACTAGTGCCCACATCATACAACAATGCCACCGTACTCACGGCGGCCGAATAAAAAGGCACGACGCGGTATCAAGAACATTAAAATCGGCTCTACAAGACAAAGGGTATACAGTACATGCGGAGCATCGCTTTCGTACCAGTGCTGGTTTACGCAAACCTGACCTTCTTGCGGTCAAAGATGGCATATGTCACGTAATAGACACTCAGATAGTCAGTGGAGCAACGTCCCTAGACGAAGCACATGAGAGAAAAGTAAACAAATACAAAAACATCAGTGATCTAACACCTATCATCGCTGATAAATTCGGTATCAATACAACAAACGTAAAATTCTCATCTTGCACCATTTCCTGGCGAGGTATATGGTCGTCTAGGTCCGCTGACTATCTGAAATCCATGGGCATCCCCGCTCGAGTTCTCTCGTCTCTTACGACAAGAGTCCTGCAGGGTAGTCACATGAATTGGCTAAGATGGAATAAAATGACGGGTACGGTAAATGGCGCGGATTTTAACCGTATGGGGGTTGGATGAATGGAAGTTGGCAGATGTTTTATGTTTTGTGCGACTTGTCGCATTTTTTATTTTTGGGCAACCCTACCCCAGACACCTTAGTAGGGAAATGGTAAGAGAGGAGTTTTAGTGGGTAGAAATCCCACACTACCCCTTATTATTCAAGGGGTGCCTTTTGAAGGTTTCTCCTCTTATCGAAAAAAAAAAAAAAAAAAAAAAATAGCCAAATGCCTCGTCATCTAATTAGTGACGCGCATGAATGGATTAACGAGATTCCTTCTGTCCCTATCTACTCACTCGTTGGTTGATCGTCGTCGTGATCGGACGCTTTTTGCAAACGCTCTCGTCGACATTGGCAGAACTAGTTTTGGATAGTGACTTGTACAGTTAAAAACAGTTATAACGTTCCGACCGCCCCGGACTTTGACTAACCTTTTGATTTTCGAAAATAATATCGACCGCCGCGTCGTTATTATAGTGATTTATACAAAACAATTGTGCTACCGCCCTGCACAGAACAACTGACAACGATTTGGAATACGCGAAACTGCTAGTAACCTCGTGTTGCAGTAGTTTCGGAAAATATAGTGTACGCAGCTTGGAATCCTTCGGATTTCAAGTTGCGTTTTTTGTTTAGCGGTTTTCGAGACCCTTATTAGTAGTGTGCTCCTTCCGAGCGCACTAGAATTTTTGACCCGGAAAATAACGGGACTTTTCGCCGCGTGTTTTTCTATTGCTGTGTGCTCCTTCTGAGCACACAAAAATTTTGCGGACAAAATAACGGGACTTTTCGCCTCGTGCGCTAGTGGTTGGTGTGCTCCTTCCGAGCACACAAATTTATTGTGTGAAAAACTAACGGGACTTCTGACCGCGTGTCAGCTTGTTCCCGACTTAAAAATTTTTCTATGTCTTCTGCGGAAAACTCAATCAGGGTTTCAACAAAATTCTGGATTATCAGTGCAGAAAATTAGTGTCCCAGTGCACCACGCGGCCACCTCGTGGCGAGCAATTACCGTGCTTGCGGTAACTTGTTTACGCTCTAAACAAGTAGAACCAGTTGCCTTGTGATAACGCAGTTTCGTGCGGAGTGTGTCCCTGCTAATAATTAGCAAAAGCCCAAAGCCCGAAAGTTTCTATTAGCCAGTGATCGATATGAAGAAGAAGCGAGCAGAAAAGGGTGGCTCACCGCCGCCCAAGAAAAAGCCGCCGTCAAGCTCGTCTATGGACGAGGACGAGGAGTCTGACTTCGGTGCCCCGGTTCCGAGGGCGGGAAAATCCCAAATCCCTGTTGCTGCTGCTGTTGCGGGCCCATCGCCAAAACCAGCAACTGAAGCCAGACCCCCATCGCCCAAGAAACACCAGGAGTCCCACGCGGCTAAAGAGCTCTACGATGCCCCGGTTCCGCGGGTAGGAATGCGTGAAGGTGAGGCTGATCCTACAGCGATTGATGTTGATGAAAGCTCCGGCAGTACGAGCAGCCCTCACTCTTCGGAGATTCGCCTGCTTACGATGCAGGCAAAGCAGCGCTTAAACGCATCTCTTAACAGGAGGAAGGCCGCTGAGAAGAAAAAAGGTAAGTCAGCCCCTAATGCTGTCAATGTGTCGGAGCCGGAACCCATAGGTATCCTGGCCCGACAGGTCAACGAATTTTGTTTGCGTCGAGGGCTTGACGCCAGCCACATGGCTGAACTGGCTGAAATTGTGGAGGCGTTCCGGACGGAATATGGCAGGGTGACCCACGAGAACGCGCGGTTGAAGTGCCAGCTTGATATGACTGTTGCCAAGCCAAGCGGCCCCGCGCCGTCCTATGCTGCAGTCACCGCTGTCAACATCCCCCGGCCGCCTCCAAATCTAGCCACGTCCGCAGCTCCACTGCCGAAGCCGGCCGAAACCTGGTCGGTCGTAGTGAAGAGCCGAAAGGCGGATGCCAACCCCGTGGAGCTGTCCACGCTGGTGAAGCACTCTGTGCTTCCGAAGCTGGGCGTACGCGTCCACGGGGTTTCAACACTCCGTTCCGGGAGTGTTGCGATTCGGGTCCCCTCCAAAAAGGAGAGGGACCAAGTTGTAAAATCTCAGGAGTTCGCTCAGTGCGAACTAGATATCTCGGTCCGTGACCGCTTACCGCGGGTGGTGCTCAGCAACGTGCACTGCTTCCTCCTGCCGGACGAACTCATGAACGACGTATATGCTAATAACTCCCGCAATGCATTGGAGACCAAGGGCGCCGAGCTGTTGTCTCGTGTTGCTGCATGGGGCACGAGGGTTGGCGTCTCCATCTCAATGGAAAAGAGCTGTTCCATGCTCCTTAAGGGCAAATTGGCCCTCTCGAGGCCGCCATTGATCCGTGTTGAAGGAAGGTCCCTCCGGTATTCGACTTCGGTCAAATACTTGGGGATCCTTGTTGGAGAACGCCTCAACTTCCTGCCTCATCTTAAGAGTGTCAAATCCCGTCTTGTCTCTGTAGTAGGCTGTATTCGTAGGATCCTCAGAACTGAGTGGGGTCTTGGTCGTCGAGCAGTCAGAGCGATCTACAATGGTCTGTTTGTAGCTTGCGCTGCCTATGGCGCTAATGTCTTCTGTGACTGTCTGTCCTCCCCGTCCTTCTGTCAAGCACTTGACGCTTGTCAACGTGTCGTCCTGTATGCCTGTTTACCCGTCTGTCGTACCGTGTCAACTGACGCCATGCGAGTTCTATTGGGTGTCCCACCGCTGGATCTGGAGGTAAAGCGCAGGGCGCTTATGTTCAGATTCCGCAGGGGATACTGCTTGGACTCCGCATGGCTTCAGGATGTCGACGCTACGACATTGTCCAGACGTCAAATGAAGCGTCTTTTGTTTGAGTGTGTAATGTCTGAGTGGAATGAAAGGTGGTTGGCTTCTTCTAAAGGGCGCATCACTTTCCGTTGGCTGCCGGATGTCCGGCTTGCACAGAGGGGCTTGCACCTGGACTTTTGTCTAGGGCTGGGCTTCCTCCTTACCGGGCACGGCAGCTTAAATGTGTTTCTGTGCAGCAGGGGACTAGCTGATAGTCCCGTTTGTCCTGCATGTCGCTCCGCGGACGAAGACTGGCAGCATGTCCTGTTTGACTGTCCAGCCTATTCGAACACGCGCGGTACATTTGCCCCTGCTGTTTTGCATGTGCATGACCGAAATAATTTAAGCATGCTTCTTGTTGGTGATGGTTTGTCCTCGTTAAACGAGTTTGCTCGCCGGGCGTTTGACTTGCGGCAAAGACTCCTGCAGTCGCACGATGCCCCAAATGACGGTGCCCAGCCGGCGGCAGCAGCCGTGGGCTGATTGGGCGGGGGAAACGCAGGGAGGTGATGCTTCTGCATCAGTGCTGGCCAAAGTCCTCGGACGATTCCAGCACAGCCTTCGGGGAGTGCCGTCCCCGCGTACCTTAGGATGGTGATCGGTCCAGTGTCTGCAGTCGGACACAACCGAAGTGGGCTTGAGCGTGGGGCTCTCGCCCACGAAGCCTTACCAGGGGTCAATCTGGTACCACGGGGACCGGGGCCCAGGGAGCAAAACTCCCTCCGGTCGCGGTGAGGACCCCCTATAGGGGGGTGCGAACGTGGTGGCTGTGGTTAAGACCCATATGCGGGTAGAGCCTACTTAGATGCGCCCTGAAGTCGTCATGCTTCCGAGCATGGGGACTTCTGCAGCATCTTTGGGGGCTCGGCGTGGAGTTGCGAGGCAACCCGGTGCCGAGACCGTGAGATCGGCAGAGGATTAGGTAGGCCTCGCTTCCACCAGTATGGTCACTGAGCCTGCACTCAGTAGGCAGACTGGTACTCCCAATGTGGTGGTGGGAGGGCGTTGGCAGCCGCATTGTAGCTGCCCGTTGTCCGACCGCGGACCGTGGAGTTAAGCCCACACGGCAGGCCTTCACGTAAAACGCACGACATTTCTGTCCCTATCTACTCACTCACTTCGAACTCAGCAGTCGACGCGATCGGACGTGTTTTTCGGAGCTCCGCGATTTTTGGGTTTAAAGTTTTTTCGGATTTTTTGACATTGTTGGATTGTTGTTTACGGTTATTGATTTTGCTTGATTACGGTTTCGATTTTGATTTACGGTTTGTACTTGTTTTGCTCGGGATTTTTGAAGTGTGAATATAAGCAGTGAAGTTCTTTGAACTTTGCTGCTTTTTATTTGCCTTTAGAAATAACGGTAAATTCCCCGGACTTGTGATTTTTGTGTTTATTTGGCAGCTATTTTTGTGCTGCCAAAATTTTTAGTGGAAAAAATAACGGGACTTTCTTGGCCTTGTGTGTTGCCCCTTGAGTTTTTTCACTCGTCGGTCTTCGACCCTTGCGGTAGTGTTGTTCGGGTGGAATTTTCCACTGCGTGCGTGCAAGTTTTGGTAGCCAGCCATCTGCTAGCTACAGTATTGTTGTTGGCCAGCCTTCTGCTGGCTTTTTATTTAGCTGAAAAGCTTACGGTACTCGCGCGTGACCTTTGCTGGCCTTTGGTCAGCTTTTTATTTGCCTTAGCAAATAACGGGACTCGCGCGGTGTCCCTGTTGTGCGTGTCAAGTTCTTGGTAGCTAGCCTTCTGCTAGCTATAGTTTTGTTGTTGGCCAGCCTTGTTGCTGGCTTTTTATTTTAGCCGAGAGCTAACGGTACTCGCGCGTGATCCTTGCTGACCCTGTGGTCAGCTATTTATTTGCCCGTGCAAATAACGGGACTCGCGCGGTGTCCCCTTTGTGCCCTTTGATCATAATTTGCCGGTTTCTAGCCGGCTTTTTATTTAACTATTTTTGCTAATTTTCGTGTTGCGTTTTTTGGACATTCTTGATAAATAGTGCCCCTTTTGTGACGGGTATGCCCCGTAGGACCAACCCCGGGGAGGGTGCCGATAAGGTGTCTTCACCCCCGGCGAAGAAAAAGCCTCAAGAAGAGACTTCGGGTGATAGTGACGTTCCCCTCAGTGAAATTTCTGAGCGACGCGTGCTGAGGTCTTCGATGGAGTCCTTAGATGTCGTAATGTCCGGAGCTTCAAGGTCACCCAGCAAGAGAAGGGGCAAGCGGAAAGCCACCAGGACCACAGGATCAACGGCAGCAACACCAGGTTTGGCTATTTTTAAGGTTCCTGAGGTACCTGCAAAGAAGGGCGATGCTGAATTAGCCATCAGTGTGTTACCGGGGAGGATTAATGAAATTATCATTAGCCACTCCGGTGATAGTCGCTTAATGGCTGAAATCGGTGTCGTCCTCGCAGAGTACGCGATTATTATCGCAAGACAGGAGGGTAAGATCCAGCGACTCCAAGGGCGTATTGACGCGCTGGACCGAAACGGGGCCGCGAACGTCCCAGTTAACAATACGACGGCTCTGCCAACGTACGCCAGCGTGCTCAATCCCGCGGCGACGAGCTCGGCAGTCTTGCCGCAAGCTGCAACTGCCTTGGCGCCACCCATTAGGAAACCAGCGGAGACTTGGTCTGTGGTTGTAAAGTCTAAGAAGCAGGCAAGTACGTCGAAGCAGCTTGCGGACAAGGTAACGAAGGAGATACTACCGAAGCTGGGCGTTCGGGTCCACGCTGTGATGCCTCTCAAATCTGGTGATGTGGCTATCCGTCTGCCCTCCGAGCTGGAGAGGCACAAAGTTGCAAATAGCGCGGAATTTAGTAATCTGGAAATGGATGTTTCCATCAAAGATCGTCAGCCACGTGTTGTCGTAAGAAGTGTCCATTGTTGTATCCCTGAGGAAGAACTTTTAGAGGAAATACATAGCCATAATATGTATAAAACTGTAGGTTGGCCCCGCTTCAAAAAAGAAGTCCGTATTGTTTCAAGGCCAGTTCGGGAGGGTGCTGAAGCAACTTCAAATGTTGTAATTGAGGGCGCAGCGGACATAATTGAAGACATGTTGAAGCTGGACCGACTATATGTTAAGTGGTTCAGCTACCGGATCTGGCGGCAGGATCCGGTACCGATGTGCTTCCGATGTCTTAGCTATGACCATAGGGTTGCGGAATGTGGAGCACGTGAGCAAACCTGCTCACGCTGCTTACAATTGGGTCATAGTGCTGCGTCCTGCAAGAATGCCGTGAATTGCAGGAACTGTGCCTTCCGCGGGTTGCCAGCCTCTCACTCCATTAGAACCACTGCATGCCCCATATACGCTGCTCATGTGGCTAGGGCAATGGCACGTCATTGATGGGGATCAAAATCTTGCAGCTGAACTGCGGGGGAAGTGCAGCCGCAATGCATGACCTAGGCGAGCATATGTGCTCACACCGTGTCTCCGTTGCCCTGCTACAGGAGCCCTGGTCAGTTCGAGGCTCCGTTAGGGGCCTACCACTTGGTATGCAAGTATTTGCTACCAGTGGGTCTGCAGGAGCCGCTGTAGTGGTCAACGACGTGAATGTCCAATGCATGCCTGTTCTGGTAGATGGTTTTGGTGTGTGTGTTCACTTGTCGTGTTCGTTTGGCGAGCTGTTTGTTATAAGTATTTACTGTGTTTTTAGTGAGCCCATGGGTCCTTTCTTGTCTTTCCTTGATCGTGCCCTGCTGCTTGTTGGCAACAGGCCAGTGGTCATTGGTATGGATGCTAATGCACAGTCCCCGCTGTGGTATAGTAAGACCACCGATGGCACCTCTGCCCATCGCGCGCTACAGCGTGGGCTGGAGCTTAGTAGTCTAGTGTTTGTGAACAGTCTGCATGTTTTAAATGAGCCGTCTTGTTTGTACACCTTTGATGGACCTATGGGGTGTAGTGACATAGATGTAACGTTAGTAAATGACTCGGCTATGTCTTTTGATTTTGTTTGGAGGGTTTCTGACTGGGGTGTCAGTGATCACAACCCCATTGAGATCACTTTGATCAGAAATGGTGATGTGGTCCCTGATGCACATCCTGTCGTTAGGAGCTGGTGTGCACGTCAATGCAATTGGGCAACTTATGGAGCTTTGTACAGTGATTTCGTTCGTAGAATACCGCTGACTGAGTTTCAAGCCTCCAGTGTTGACGAGCAAGTGCGAATTTTGTTAGAATGCATGATTAAGGTGAATGACAGTATGCTTAGTAGGTCTCGCAAGGCGAACCCTAAGCATGTTAAATGGTGGACGAGGGACCTTACACAAAAACGTCGTGATGTTCGCCGCCTTAGAAGAGCTTTCCAACGTGCCCGTTTTCGATGTGATTCTTCCGTCGATCAGCTCAGGTCTGACTTTCGCCGCTGTGTTAAGGAATATCGTTCCTTGCTCAGTGAGACGAAGGAAGCTGATTGGAGGCGATTTGTAAGTGACAGCGCAGATGAACCGTGGGGACAAGCGTACAAGGTCTGTCGAGGTAAGAGTAGGAGACATGACATCTCATGTCTCAGAGTCGATGGCGACCTGCTCACCACAAGGGAGGCATGCATTCGCACGCTCTTGAATGAGTTCTTTCCTGCTGCGCCACCGGAGATGCGGTTGGTCCCCCAGATTGGGCCAGTGGAAAGCATTCCACAGGTACGATTTGGGGAAATCGATTCCAGCATAGCTAGGTTGCGCGCCAGGAAGACGCCTGGATGGGATGGTATGACCGGTGAGATGTGTAAAAGCATCTGGCGGGTTGTACCTGAATATGTACAGTGTCTTTTCGAGAAGTGTGTGAGTGAGGCCTACTTTCCGGCAGCTTTTAAGCTTGCTCGTGTAGTCATACTCCTGAAGTCACCCGAGAAGGACAGGAGCAATCCTAGATCGTACAGAGGCATCTCACTCTTACCAGCACTTGGTAAGGTGTTGGAGAGGGTGATGACTCAGCGTCTGGAGGAGCTTGTGTCTGAACGGATGTCGGATAGGCAGTATGGCTTCCGTACGGGGCGCTCCACTGAGGATGCCTGGCAATCAGTTAAAGAATGCGTCGCCACATCTAATTCTAAATATATGTTAGGCATTTTTGTTGATTTTCGGGGCGCTTTCGATCACATGAGTTGGTCGGCAATTCTGACCTTGTTGCGTGACCTCTGTTGTCCTGAATTGCTGCTTTGGGAAAGTTACTTCTCTGGCAGAAGAGCCTTCGTCCAAAATGTGAATGATAAAATTGAAGTGAATGTTGATCGTGGATGTCCGCAGGGCTCTATCGCAGGCCCATATATTTGGAACCTGGTGATGAATGAGCTTCTGCTTACCCTGGAGAATGAATGTTTTGTAACTGCGTATGCAGATGACCTCTTGTTGTGTGTTGAGGGTAATTCAAGAAGTGTACTAGAGAGTGTTTCCACTCGTTTAATGTCATGTGTGAATGACTGGGGGAAGAAGGTAGGAGTCGATATTTCTGCTGACAAAACGTGTTGTATGATGCTTAAGGGCAGACTGTCAGCAAATCGACCGCCAGTTGTACGATTGAACTCTGGTAGTCTCAGATATTTGACCCTGGTCAAGTATCTGGGAATACTGGTTGGCGAGCGACTTAACTTCTTGCCTCACATTAGGAGTATGAAAGAAAAACTTTTGAATGTGGTTGGATGCCTGAGGCGTGTACTCAGGAAAGAATGGGGGTTAGGACGACGGGCAGTTAGAACCATCTATAATT
>CAWWDL010000097.1:65000-82500 GCA_963942545.1 Oxycera nigricornis | reverse complement strand
GAAAACCACAAATTATGAACACGTTCCATACAAAAGAAATGGACTTTCGAAGGGCTTGACTCAAAAACACATGCCCGCACTAAGCTCCATACGAGCGGTGCAAGTTCTATTAGAACCTAATGGAAAACGACACAAATTCCCACGTACCTCCATACGAGAGAGGTGTGGGCCTCATTAGATCCTAATGAAAAATTTCAAAACATGCTGATCGAGCAGTATAAAACCGATTTTCAAATGAAAACCACAAATTATGAACACGTTCCATACAAAAGAAATGGACTTTCGAAGGGCTTGACTCAAAAACACATGCCCGCACTAAGCTCCATACGAGCGGTGCAAGTTCTATTAGAACCTAATGGAAAACGACACAAATTCCCACGTACCTCCATACGAGAGAGGTGTGGGCCTCATTAGATCCTAATGAAAAATTTCAAAACATGCTGATCGAGCAGTATAAAACCGATTTTCAAATGAAAACCACAAATTATGAACACGTTCCATACAAAAGAAATGGACTTTCGAAGGGCTTGACTCAAAAACACATGCCCGCACTAAGCTCCGTACGAGCGGTGCAAGTTCTATTAGAACCTAATGGAAAACGACACAAATTCCCACGTACCTCCATACGAGAGAGGTGTGGGCCTCATTAGATCCTAATGAAAAATTTCAAAACATGCTGATCGAGCAGTATAAAACCGATTTTCAAATGAAAACCACAAATTATGAACACGTTCCATACAAAAGAAATGGACTTTCGAAGGGCTTGACTCAAAAACACATGCCCGCACTAAGCTCCATACGAGCGGTGCAAGTTCTATTAGAACCTAATGGAAAACGACACAAATTCCCACGTACCTCCATACGAGAGAGGTGTGGGCCTCATTAGATCCTAATGAAAAATTTCAAAACATGCTGATCGAGCAGTATAAAACCGATTTTCAAATGAAAACCACAAATTATGAACACGTTCCATACAAAAGAAATGGACTTTCGAAGGGCTTGACTCAAAAACACATGCCCGCACTAAGCTCCATACGAGCGGTGCAAGTTCTATTAGAACCTAATGGAAAACGACACAAATTCCCACGTACCTCCATACGAGAGAGGTGTGGGCCTCATTAGATCCTAATGAAAAATTTCAAAACATGCTGATCGAGCAGTATAAAACCGATTTTCAAATGAAAACCACAAATTATGAACACGTTCCATACAAAAGAAATGGACTTTCGAAGGGCTTGACTCAAAAACACATGCCCGCACTAAGCTCCATACGAGCGGTGCAAGTTCTATTAGAACCTAATGGAAAACGACACAAATTCCCACGTACCTCCATACGAGAGAGGTGTGGGCCTCATTAGATCCTAATGAAAAATTTCAAAACATGCTGATCGAGCAGTATAAAACCGATTTTCAAATGAAAACCACAAATTATGAACACGTTCCATACAAAAGAAATGGACTTTCGAAGGGCTTGACTCAAAAACACATGCCCGCACTAAGCTCCATACGAGCGGTGCAAGTTCTATTAGAACCTAATGGAAAACGACACAAATTCCCACGTACCTCCATACGAGAGAGGTGTGGGCCTCATTAGATCCTAATGAAAAATTTCAAAACATGCTGATCGAGCAGTATAAAACCGATTTTCAAATGAAAACCACAAATTATGAACACGTTCCATACAAAAGAAATGGACTTTCGAAGGGCTTGACTCAAAAACACATGCCCGCACTAAGCTCCATACGAGCGGTGCAAGTTCTATTAGAACCTAATGGAAAACGACACAAATTCCCACGTACCTCCATACGAGAGAGGTGTGGGCCTCATTAGATCCTAATGAAAAATTTCAAAACATGCTGATCGAGCAGTATAAAACCGATTTTCAAATGAAAACCACAAATTATGAACACGTTCCATACAAAAGAAATGGACTTTCGAAGGGCTTGACTCAAAAACACATGCCCGCACTAAGCTCCATACGAGCGGTGCAAGTTCTATTAGAACCTAATGGAAAACGACACAAATTCCCACGTACCTCCATACGAGAGAGGTGTGGGCCTCATTAGATCCTAATGAAAAATTTCAAAACATGCTGATCGAGCAGTATAAAACCGATTTTCAAATGAAAACCACAAATTATGAACACGTTCCATACAAAAGAAATGGACTTTCGAAGGGCTTGACTCAAAAACACATGCCCGCACTAAGCTCCATACGAGCGGTGCAAGTTCTATTAGAACCTAATGGAAAACGACACAAATTCCCACGTACCTCCATACGAGAGAGGTGTGGGCCTCATTAGATCCTAATGAAAAATTTCAAAACATGCTGATCGAGCAGTATAAAACCGATTTTCAAATGAAAACCACAAATTATGAACACGTTCCATACAAAAGAAATGGACTTTCGAAGGGCTTGACTCAAAAACACATGCCCGCACTAAGCTCCATACGAGCGGTGCAAGTTCTATTAGAACCTAATGGAAAACGACACAAATTCCCACGTACCTCCATACGAGAGAGGTGTGGGCCTCATTAGATCCTAATGAAAAATTTCAAAACATGCTGATCGAGCAGTATAAAACCGATTTTCAAATGAAAACCACAAATTATGAACACGTTCCATACAAAAGAAATGGACTTTCGAAGGGCTTGACTCAAAAACACATGCCCGCACTAAGCTCCATACGAGCGGTGCAAGTTCTATTAGAACCTAATGGAAAACGACACAAATTCCCACGTACCTCCATACGAGAGAGGTGTGGGCCTCATTAGATCCTAATGAAAAATTTCAAAACATGCTGATCGAGCAGTATAAAACCGATTTTCAAATGAAAACCACAAATTATGAACACGTTCCATACAAAAGAAATGGACTTTCGAAGGGCTTGACTCAAAAACACATGCCCGCACTAAGCTCCATACGAGCGGTGCAAGTTCTATTAGAACCTAATGGAAAACGACACAAATTCCCACGTACCTCCATACGAGAGAGGTGTGGGCCTCATTAGATCCTAATGAAAAATTTCAAAACATGCTGATCGAGCAGTATAAAACCGATTTTCAAATGAAAACCACAAATTATGAACACGTTCCATACAAAAGAAATGGACTTTCGAAGGGCTTGACTCAAAAACACATGCCCGCACTAAGCTCCATACGAGCGGTGCAAGTTCTATTAGAACCTAATGGAAAACGACACAAATTCCCACGTACCTCCATACGAGAGAGGTGTGGGCCTCATTAGATCCTAATGAAAAATTTCAAAACATGCTGATCGAGCAGTATAAAACCGATTTTCAAATGAAAACCACAAATTATGAACACGTTCCATACAAAAGAAATGGACTTTCGAAGGGCTTGACTCAAAAACACATGCCCGCACTAAGCTCCATACGAGCGGTGCAAGTTCTATTAGAACCTAATGGAAAACGACACAAATTCCCACGTACCTCCATACGAGAGAGGTGTGGGCTTCATTAGATCCTAATGAAAAATTTCAAAACATGCTGATCGAGCAGTATAAAACCGATTTTCAAATGAAAACCACAAATTATGAACACGTTCCATACAAAAGAAATGGACTTTCGTAGGGCTTGACTCAAAAACACATGCCCGCACTAAGCTCCATACGAGCGGTGCAAGTTCTATTAGAACCTAATGGAAAACGACACAAATTCCCACGTACCTCCATACGAGAGAGGTGTGGGCCTCATTAGATCCTAATGAAAAATTTCAAAACATGCTGATCGAGCAGTATAAAACCGATTTTCAAATGAAAACCACAAATTATGAACACGTTCCATACAAAAGAAATGGACTTTCGAAGGGCTTGACTCAAAAACACATGCCCGCACTAAGCTCCATACGAGCGGTGCAAGTTCTATTAGAACCTAATGGAAAACGACACAAATTCCCACGTACCTCCATACGAGAGAGGTGTGGGCCTCATTAGATCCTAATGAAAAATTTCAAAACATGCTGATCGTAAAAATAAAGAAAGCGATGTGGCACCTGTGGTCAAGAACAGGAAGTGGCGGAGACGACAACGGCGACAAGAGTATGCCAGAATCCAATATCAGTTCAAAACACGTCTAGGTCGTGCAGCAAGAAGGATCTTGGACGGCGCTCAGGAGAATGTTCGGATGCCCCCAAAGGATGAGATGATCAAATATTGGGAGCCCGTACTTACTCAGGAGTCCGTCACATACCACGAAAGAAGTTCTAGCGTGAGATCTGATTTGGAGTTCATTTGGCATGCTATAACATGCGAAGATACAGTCGCCGTTAAAATTCCGCTCTCCTCTGCTCCTGGTATTGATCACATATCGGCAAGACTATGGAACACAGTTCCAGCGACCATTAAAGCACTTCTATTTAATATAGTACTAGCAAATGGATCATTTCCTACAAAAATATTAACCAGTCGTACAATATTTATTCCGAAGAAAGACGAAAGCACAGCTCCTTCTGATTTCCGCCCGATCAGCATAGCAAGTATCATCGTCAGGCACTTACACAAAATATTAGCGAATCGCCTTAAAGAGGCAGAATTAATCGACGTGAGGCAGAGGTGCCTGAATGACGGCTGCACTGATAACATAATGGTGCTAGCCGAAGTGCTGGATGAAGCAAGGCGCAAGTTCAAGCAGGTGCATCTATGCTCTCTTGACTTCGCCAAAGCCTTCGACAGCCTGAGCCATTTTGCTGTCGCCGGAGTCCTTCGGAGGAATGGTTTGCCGACTGGTTTCATTAATTACATAGAGAACACCTATAAAAATAGTACAACCGTCTTTGAAACGGTTGATGGTCGCTCAGAACTGATAAAGGTTAGGCGGGGTGTGCGTCAAGGAGACCCCCTGTCATCCACTCTATTTTGTCTTGCACTCGATGAAGTCCTTCGGAGTCTCCGTCTAGAAATTGGCATTGAAGTCAACGGCGTCCCTCTAAACGCTATAGTCTATGCTGACGATGTCATACTTTTGTCTGAAACTACTGCTGGAATGAAGGCGAACTTGCGTTACGCTGAATCTGAGGCCAAAAGACTGGGACTCGAGTTGAACTCCTCCAAGTGTGTTGCCCTATCGATAATCCCAGATGGGAAAAATAAAAAAATAAAGGTCATAACCGAAAATTTATTCCACCTACTAAATGGCCAACACATTAAACAACTTAAACCTTCCGACGAATGGCGGTACCTAGGTGTTGACTTTAGGAACACCGGGACCATCAAGCCTAGTCGCAATTTAAGGGAACAGCTGGAGAGATTAACTCGGGCTCCATTAAAGCCTCAACAACGCCTCAAGATTCTTCGAGGATACCTTGTACCTCGATACTATCACAAACTTGTCCTTTCCGGGACCACCCTGGGGAAACTTAGGGCCCTAGATAGGCAAGTGCGTGAGAGCGTGCGCAAGTGGCTCAGGCTACCTCACGACACACCGAAACCATACTTCCACGCTACCGCAAAAGATGGAGGGCTGGGTCTACCGGCTTTTGAGACAACCATACCATCATTAATATATAGAAGACTAATGTCCCTCGAAAACTCCACCAGTCCCGCAGCAAGTGCAGCCTTTAGTTCAAGCTTGGTTCGAAGGCGGCTTTTGTGGGCAGAAAAGGCATGCACTAGGGGGGGTACCATGCTAAGGTCACTGGAGTCTCAAAAGCGGTGGTGGGCCAAGTCACTCCATCAAACAATTGACGGATACGAACTAAGGGAATGTGGTAAAGTGCCGCAATCGAGCACTTGGGTGGACGTGGGTAGCCATGCGATCCCTGGAATGGACTATGTCCAGTATCATCACGTCAGGGTGAACTGCTTACCCTCCAGGATCCGAACGTCACGAGGGATCCAGAGAGCCAATAAAAACATTAAATGCCGCGCAGGATGTTGGGTCACTGAAACTAGTGCCCACATCATACAACAATGCCACCGTACTCACGGCGGCCGAATAAAAAGGCACGACGCGGTATCAAGAACATTAAAATCGGCTCTACAAGACAAAGGGTATACAGTACATGCGGAGCATCGCTTTCGTACCAGTGCTGGTTTACGCAAGCCAGACCTTCTTGCGGTCAAAGATGGCATATGTCACGTAATAGACACTAAGATAGTCAGTGGAGCAACGTCCCTAGACGAAGCACATGAGAGAAAAGTAAACAAATACAAAAACATCAGTGATCTAACACCTATCATCGCTGATAAATTCGGTATCAATACAACAAACGTAAAATTCTCATCTTGCACCATTTCCTGGCGAGGTATATGGTCGTCTAGGTCCGCTGACTATCTGAAATCCATGGGCATCCCCGCTCGAGTTCTCTCGTCTCTTACGACAAGAGTCCTGCAGGGTAGTCACATGAATTGGCTAAGATGGAATAAAATGACGGGTACGGTAAATGGCGCGGATTTTAACCGTATGGGGGTTGGATGAATGGAAGTTGGCAGATGTTTTATGTTTTGTGCGACTTGTCGCATTTTTTTATTTTTGGGCAACCCTACCCCAGACACCTTAGTAGGGAAATGGTAAGAGAGGAGTTTTAGTGGGTAGAAATCCCACACTACCCCTTATTATTCAAGGGGTGCCTTTTGAAGGTTTCTCCTCTTATCGAAAAAAAAAAAAAAAAAAATAGCCAAATGCCTCGTCATCTAATTAGTGACGCGCATGAATGGATTAACGAGATTCCTTCTGTCCCTATCTACTCACTCACTCGTTGGTTGATCGTCGTCGTGATCGGACGCTTTTTGCAAACGCTCTCGTCGACATTAGCAGAACTAGTTTTGGATAGTGACTTGTACAGTTAAAAACAGTTATAACGTTCCGACCGCCCCGGACTTTGACTAACCTTTTGATTTTCGAAAATAATATCGACCGCCGCGTCGTTATTATAGTGATTTATACAAAACAATTGTGCTACCGCCCTGCACAGAACAACTGACAACGATTTGGAATACGCGAAACTGCTAGTAACCTCGTGTTGCAGTAGTTTCGGAAAATATAGTGTACGCAGCTTGGAATCCTTCGGATTTCAAGTTGCGTTTTTTGTTTAGCGGTTTTCGAGACCCTTATTAGTAGTGTGCTCCTTCCGAGCGCACTAGAAATTTTGACCCGGAAAATAACGGGACTTTTTGCCGCGTGTTTTTCTATTGCTGTGTGCTCCTTCTGAGCACACAAAAATTTTGCGGACAAAATAACGGGACTTTTTCGCCTCGTGCTAGTGTTTGGTGTGCTCCTTCCGAGCACACAAATTTATTGTGTGAAAACTAACGGGACTTCTGACCGCGTGTCAGCTTGTTCCCGACTTAAAAATTTTTCTAAGTCTTCTGCGGAAAACTCAATCAGGATTTCAACAAAATTTTGGATTATCAGTGCAGCAAATTACTAGTGTCCCAGTGCACCACGCGGCCACCTCGTGGCGAGCAATTACCGTGCTTGCGGTAACTTGTTTACGCTCTAAACAAGTAGAACCAGTTGCCTTGTGATAACGCAGTTTCGTGCGGAGTGTGTCCCTGCTAATAATTAGCAAAAGCCCAAAGCCCGAAAGTTTCTATTAGCCAGTGATAGATATGAAGAAGAAGCGAGCGGAAAAGGGTGGCTCACCGCCGCCCAAGAAAAAGCCGCCGTCAAGCTCGTCTATGGACGAGGACGAGGAGTCTGACTTCGGTGCCCCGGTTCCGAGGGCGGGAAAATCCCAAATCCCTGTTGCTGCTGCTGTTGCGGGCCCGTCGCCAAAACCAGCAACTGAAGCCAGACCCCTATCGCCCAAGAAACACCAGGAGTCCCACGCGGCTAAAGAGCTCTACGATGCCCCGGTTCCGCGGGTAGGAATGCGTGAAGGTGAGGCTGATCCTACAGCGATTGATGTTGATGAAAGCTCCGGCAGTACGAGCAGCCCTCACTCTTCGGAGATTCGCCTGCTTACGATGCAGGCAAAGAAGCGCTTGAACGCATCTCTTAACAGGAGGAAGGCCGCCGAGAAGAAAAAAGGTAAGTCAGCCCCTAATGCTGCCAATGTGTCGGAGCCGGAACCCATAGGTATCCTGGCCCGACAGGTCAACGAATTTTGTTTGCGTCGAGGGCTTGACGCCAGCCACATGGCTGAACTGGCTGAAATTGTGGAGGCGTTCCGGACGGAATATGGCAGGGTGACCCACGAGAACGCGCGGTTGAAATGCCAGCTTGATATGACTGTTGCCAAGCCAAGCGGCCCCGCGCCGTCCTATGCTGCAGTCACCGCTGTCAACATCCCCCGGCCGCCTCCAAATCTAGCCACGTCCGCAGCTCCACTGCCGAAGCCGGCCGAAACCTGGTCGGTCGTAGTGAAGAGCCGAAAGGCGGATGCCAACCCCGTGGAGCTGTCCACGCTGGTGAAGCACTCTGTGCTTCCGAAGCTGGGCGTACGCGTCCACGGGGTTTCAACACTCCGTTCCGGGAGTGTTGCGATTCGGGTCCCCTCCAAAAAGGAGAGGGACCAAGTTGTAAAATCTCAGGAGTTCGCTCAGTGCGAACTAGATATCTCGGTCCGTGACCGCTTACCGCGGGTGGTGCTCAGCAACGTGCACTGCTTCCTCCTGCCGGACGAACTCATGAACGACGTATATGCTAATAACCTGACGTCTGTTTGTTCCTCAGACCGCTTCACTAAGGAGGTGAAAATCGTGTCGCGGCCCGTCCGGCAGGGACCTGAGGCCACCTCCAACGTTGTCTTGGAGGGGCCTGCAGACATTGTTGACGCCCTGGTTGCACTTGACAGGGTCTATGTCAAATGGTTTAGTTACCGCTTGCGGCGCCAAGACCCGGTGGACGCGTGCTACCGGTGTCTTGGTTTTGACCACCGTGTCGCCAACTGCCGTGCCACTGAGCAGACGTGTGCTCGCTGCTCGCAACCAGGGCACAACGCAGCTGGTTGCAAGAATGCGGCCAGCTGCCGAAATTGCGCCATCCGCGGCCTACCATCAGCACACTCGCTGAGGTCCCTTGTGTGCCCAATCTATGCTGCACAAGCCGCTAGGGCTGCCGCACGTCACTAATGGGGACCACCATCGTGCAATTGAACTGCCGTAGGAGTGCCGCGGTCATGTATGACCTGGGCAAGCAACTCGCGTCCCGTCGAGTCTCTGTCGCGCTTATCCAGGAACCCTGGGTTTGTCGTGGCGCCGTTTCCGGCCTCCCCTCTGGCATGCGTGTATTCGCTGCCACTGGTCAGGCTGGAGCGGCCGTCGTCATCAACGACGTGAGGCTCGACTGCATGTTGGTGCTGGCGGGTGATTGCGGTGTATGTGTTCAGGTGATGGGCCCTTTCGGGCAACTATACGTAGTTAGTTTGTATTGTCAGTTCCGTAGTCCCCTGGGTCGGTACCTCTCCTTCCTTGAACGGGTATTGCCGCTGGTCGGCAACAACCCGCTTCTAATAGGTATGGATGCTAACGCTCAGTCCGCGATGTGGCACAGCAAGACTGCCCCTGGCACGTCTTGCTCCCGTGCTATACGCCGTGGGGCTGAGCTAAGTAATTTTGCGTTGTGTAACCGTCTGCATGCTCTAAATGTCCCGAGTGCCTTGTATACGTTTGCAGGACCCAGAGGAAGTAGTGACATAGATGTATCTTTTATTAATGATGCTGCCCTTTCATGTGGTTTTTCGTTTCGTTGGACCGTCTCTGACTGGGGTGAAAGTGACCACAATCCTATCCTGATCACCATGATCTACGATGGGATTGCTGGCAGGCGTGTGGACTCTGCGACCAAGAGTTGGTACACTCGTCGGTGCAACTGGGCCTCATACGAAGCCCTCTACCGGGATTGCTCTTTGAGCACCCCGCTGGCGGACTTCGAGGAACTTTGTGTTGACGAGCAAGTCAGTGTTGTCCTGTCATGGATGGTGAATGTAAATGACATGTTGCTTTTGCGGACTCGCCTCACGAATCCCAAGCATGTCAAGTGGTGGACAAAAGCCCTCACTGAAAAGCGCAGAATTGTAAGACGCTGCAGACGTAATTTTCAGCGTGCGCGTATACGCTGTGACCCCTCTGTGAACCAGCTGAAAGCCGATCTTCGCCGTGAAGAAAGGGGGTATCACTCTCTACTTCGCGACACAAAACTGGCTGATTGGAAACGCTTCGTTGGCGAGAGCTCCGATGAACCGTGGGGACAAGCTTACCGTGCCTGCCGTGGAAGAAGCAGAAGACATGACATGGCATGTCTGAAGGTCGGTGATAACCTTCTTTCTGCATGGGGCGATTGCACGGCTGCACTCCTGGAAAATTTCTTCCCGAAGGCGGCATCCCCGATGCCTCCTCGGAGTACTGATTGCAACATCCCTGATATCAGGTTTGATGAACTAGATTCTAGCATAGCTAGGCTGAGGGCGAGAAAGTCGCCGGGATACGATGGGATGACTGGGGAGATGTGCAAGGCCATTTGGCGTGCCATCCCAGACTATCTTGTCAGCCTTTTCCAGGGGTGCGTGCGTGATGCCTACTTCCCGGCAGCCTTTAAGGTTGCCCGAGTAGTCGTACTGCACAAGGCGCCGGATAAAGATAAGACCAACCCTAGATCTTATCGGGGCATCTCACTGCTGCCAGTACTTGGAAAGGTGCTGGAACGGGTGATGGTGCAGCGGCTAGAGGAGCTGCCATTAAACCGGCCGTCTTGTAAACAGTACGGCTTCCGTACGGGGCGCTCCGTCGAAGATGCGTGGTCAACGGTCAAAGAATGCGTCCGCAATAGCAGCTCAGTGTATGTGTTAGGTGTATTTGTGGATTTCCGCGGCGCATTCGACTTTCTGAGCTGGCCCGCCATTCTGTCTGTGCTTCGTTCTCTTAACTGTCCCGAATTGCCGCTTTGGGAAAGTTACTTCTGCGATAGGAAGGCTTTTGTCCAAGGTGTCTATGATCGTGTGTCCATTGAGGTTACGCGTGGTTGTCCGCAGGGGTCCATCGCAGGTCCATATATATGGAACCTGATGATGGACAGTCTATTGTTAGATCTCGAAAGAGATTCGTTTGTGTGTGCGTACGCCGACGACCTCCTCCTGTGTGTTGAGGGTAACTCCCGCAATGCATTGGAGACCAAGGGCGCCGAGCTGTTGTCTCGTGTTGCTGCATGGGGCACGAGGGTTGGCGTCTCCATCTCAATGGAAAAGAGCTGTTCCATGCTCCTTAAGGGCAAATTGGCCCTCTCGAGGCCGCCATTGATCCGTGTTGAAGGAAGGTCCCTCCGGTATTCGACTTCGGTCAAATACTTGGGGATCCTTGTTGGAGAACGCCTCAACTTCCTGCCTCATCTTAAGAGTGTCAAATCCCGTCTTGTCTCTGTAGTAGGCTGTATTCGTAGGATCCTCAGAACTGAGTGGGGTCTTGGTCGTCGAGCAGTCAGAGCGATCTACAATGGTCTGTTTGTAGCTTGCGCTGCCTATGGCGCTAATGTTTTCTGTGACTGTCTGTCCTCCCCGTCCCTCTGTCAAGCACTTGACGCTTGTCAACGTGTCGTCCTGTATGCCTGTTTACCCGTCTGTCGTACCGTGTCAACTGACGCCATGCGAGTTCTATTGGGTGTCCCACCGCTGGATCTGGAGGTAAAGCGCAGGGCGCTTATGTTCAGATTCCGCAGGGGATACTGCTTGGACTCCGCATGGCTTCAGGATGTCGACGCTACGACATTGTCCAGACGTCAAATGAAGCGTCTTTTGTTTGAGTGTGTAATGTCTGAGTGGAATGAAAGGTGGTTGGCTTCTTCTAAAGGGCGCATCACTTTCCGTTGGCTGCCGGATGTCCGGCTTGCACAGAGGGGCTTGCACCTGGACTTTTGTCTAGGGCTGGGCTTCCTCCTTACCGGGCACGGCAGCTTAAATGTGTTTCTGTGCAGCAGGGGACTAGCTGATAGTCCCGTTTGTCCTGCATGTCGCTCCGCGGACGAAGACTGGCAGCATGTCCTGTTTGACTGTCCAGCCTATTCGAACACGCGCGGTACATTTGCCCCTGCTGTTTTGCATGTGCATGACCGAAATAATTTAAGCATGCTTCTTGTTGGTGATGGTTTGTCCTCGTTAAACGAGTTTGCTCGCCGGGCGTTTGACTTGCGGCAAAGACTCCTGCAGTCGCACGATGCCCCAAATGACGGTGCCCAGCCGGCGGCAGCAGCCGTGGGCTGATTGGGCGGGGGAAACGCAGGGAGGTGATGCTTCTGCATCAGTGCTGGCCAAAGTCCTCGGACGATTCCAGCACAGCCTTCGGGGAGTGCCGTCCCCGCGTACCTTAGGATGGTGATCGGTCCAGTGTCTGCAGTCGGACACAACCGAAGTGGGCTTGAGCGTGGGGCTCTCGCCCACGAAGCCTTACCAGGGGTCAATCTGGTACCACGGGGACCGGGGCCCAGGGAGCAAAACTCCCTCCGGTCGCGGTGAGGACCCCCTATAGGGGGGTGCGAACGTGGTGGCTGTGGTTAAGACCCATATGCGGGTAGAGCCTACTTAGATGCGCCCTGAAGTCGTCATGCTTCCGAGCATGGGGACTTCTGCAGCATCTTTGGGGGCTCGGCGTGGAGTTGCGAGGCAACCCGGTGCCGAGACCGTGAGATCGGCAGAGGATTAGGTAGGCCT
The DNA here is from genome assembly GCA_963942545.1 of Oxycera nigricornis. Taxonomy (NCBI): domain Eukaryota; kingdom Metazoa; phylum Arthropoda; class Insecta; order Diptera; family Stratiomyidae; genus Oxycera; species Oxycera nigricornis. The sequence goes on along the minus strand of CAWWDL010000097.1, from coordinate 69,901 downwards.
TGCTTCCACCAGTATGGTCACTGAGCCTGCACTCAGTAGGCAGACTGGTACTCCCAATGTGGTGGTGGGAGGGCGTTGGCAGCCGCATTGTAGCTGCCCGTTGTCCGACCGCGGACCGTGGAGTTAAGCCCACACGGCAGGCCTTCACGTAAAACGCACGACATTTCTGTCCCTATCTACTCACTCACTCGTTGGTTGATCGTCGTCGTGATCGGACGCTTTTTGCAAACGCTCTCGTCGACATTAGCAGAACTAGTTTTGGATAGTGACTTGTACAGTTAAAAACAGTTATAACGTTCCGACCGCCCCGGACTTTGACTAACCTTTTGATTTTCGAAAATAATATCGACCGCCGCGTCGTTATTATAGTGATTTATACAAAACAATTGTGCTACCGCCCTGCACAGAACAACTGACAACGATTTGGAATACGCGAAACTGCTAGTAACCTCGTGTTGCAGTAGTTTCGGAAAATATAGTGTACGCAGCTTGGAATCCTTCGGATTTCAAGTTGCGTTTTTTGTTTAGCGGTTTTCGAGACCCTTATTAGTAGTGTGCTCCTTCCGAGCGCACTAGAATTTTTGACCCGGAAAATAACGGGACTTTTCGCCGCGTGTTTTTCTATTGCTGTGTGCTCCTTCTGAGCACACAAAAATTTTGCGGACAAAATAACGGGACTTTTTCGCCTCGTGCTAGTGTTTGGTGTGCTCCTTCCGAGCACACAAATTTATTGTGTGAAAACTAACGGGACTTCTGACCGCGTGTCAGCTTGTTCCCGACTTAAAAATTTTTCTATGTCTTCTGCGGAAAACTCAATCAGGATTTCAACAAAATTTTGGATTATCAGTGCAGCAAATTACAGTGTCCCAGTGCACCACGCGGCCACCTCGTGGCGAGCAATTACCGTGCTTGCGGTAACTTGTTTACGCTCTAAACAAGTAGAACCAGTTGCCTTGTGATAACGCAGTTTCGTGCGGAGTGTGTCCCTGCTAATAATTAGCAAAAGCCCAAAGCCCGAAAGTTTCTATTAGCCAGTGATAGATATGAAGAAGAAGCGAGCGGAAAAGGGTGGCTCACCGCCGCCCAAGAAAAAGCCGCCGTCAAGCTCGTCTATGGACGAGGACGAGGAGTCTGACTTCGGTGCCCCGGTTCCGAGGGCGGGAAAATCCCAAATCCCTGTTGCTGCTGCTGTTGCGGGCCCGTCGCCAAAACCAGCAACTGAAGCCAGACCCCCATCGCCCAAGAAACACCAGGAGTCCCACGCGGCTAAAGAGCTCTACGATGCCCCGGTTCCGCGGGTAGGAATGCGTGAAGGTGAGGCTGATCCTACAGCGATTGATGTTGATGAAAGCTCCGGCAGTACGAGCAGCCCTCACTCTTCGGAGATTCGCCTGCTTACGATGCAGGCAAAGAAGCGCTTGAACGCATCTCTTAACAGGAGGAAGGCCGCCGAGAAGAAAAAAGGTAAGTCAGCCCCTAATGCTGCCAATGTGTCGGAGCCGGAACCCATAGGTATCCTGGCCCGACAGGTCAACGAATTTTGTTTGCGTCGAGGGCTTGACGCCAGCCACATGGCTGAACTGGCTGAAATTGTGGAGGCGTTCCGGACGGAATATGGCAGGGTGACCCACGAGAACGCGCGGTTGAAATGCCAGCTTGATATGACTGTTGCCAAGCCAAGCGGCCCCGCGCCGTCCTATGCTGCAGTCACCGCTGTCAACATCCCCCGGCCGCCTCCAAATCTAGCCACGTCCGCAGCTCCACTGCCGAAGCCGGCCGAAACCTGGTCGGTCGTAGTGAAGAGCCGAAAGGCGGATGCCAACCCCGTGGAGCTGTCCACGCTGGTGAAGCACTCTGTGCTTCCGAAGCTGGGCGTACGCGTCCACGGGGTTTCAACACTCCGTTCCGGGAGTGTTGCGATTCGGGTCCCCTCCAAAAAGGAGAGGGACCAAGTTGTAAAATCTCAGGAGTTCGCTCAGTGCGAACTAGATATCTCGGTCCGTGACCGCTTACCGCGGGTGGTGCTCAGCAACGTGCACTGCTTCCTCCTGCCGGACGAACTCATGAACGACGTATATGCTAATAACCTGACGTCTGTTTGTTCCTCAGACCGCTTCACTAAGGAGGTGAAAATCGTGTCGCGGCCCGTCCGGCAGGGACCTGAGGCCACCTCCAACGTTGTCTTGGAGGGGCCTGCAGACATTGTTGACGCCCTGGTTGCACTTGACAGGGTCTATGTCAAATGGTTTAGTTACCGCTTGCGGCGCCAAGACCCGGTGGACGCGTGCTACCGGTGTCTTGGTTTTGACCACCGTGTCGCCAACTGCCGTGCCACTGAGCAGACGTGTGCTCGCTGCTCGCAACCAGGGCACAACGCAGCTGGTTGCAAGAATGCGGCCAGCTGCCGAAATTGCGCCATCCGCGGCCTACCATCAGCACACTCGCTGAGGTCCCTTGTGTGCCCAATCTATGCTGCACAAGCCGCTAGGGCTGCCGCACGTCACTAATGGGGACCACCATCGTGCAATTGAACTGCCGTAGGAGTGCCGCGGTCATGTATGACCTGGGCGAGCAACTCGCGTCCCGTCGAGTCTCTGTCGCGCTTATCCAGGAACCCTGGGTTTGTCGTGGCGCCGTTTCCGGCCTCCCCTCTGGCATGCGTGTATTCGCTGCCACTGGTCAGGCTGGAGCGGCCGTCGTCATCAACGACGTGAGGCTCGACTGCATGTGTATGTGTTCAGGTGATGGGCCCTTTCGGGCAACTATACGTAGTTAGTTTGTATTGTCAGTTCCGTAGTCCCCTGGGTCGGTACCTCTCCTTCCTTGAACGGGTATTGCCGCTGGTCGGCAACAACCCGCTTCTAATAGGTATGGATGCTAACGCTCAGTCCGTGATGTGGCACAGCAAGACTGCCCCTGGCACGTCTTGCTCCCGTGCTATACGCCGTGGGGCTGAGCTAAGTAATTTTGCGTTGTGTAACCGTCTGCATGCTCTAAATGTCCCGAGTGCCTTGTATACGTTTGCAGGACCCAGAGGAAGTAGTGACATAGATGTATCTTTTATTAATGATGCTGCCCTTTCATGTGGTTTTTCGTTTCGTTGGACCGTCTCTGACTGGGGTGAAAGTGACCACAATCCTATCCTGATCACCATGATCTACGATGGGATTGCTGGCAGGCGTGTGGACTCTGCGACCAAGAGTTGGTACACTCGTCGGTGCAACTGGGCCTCATACGAAGCCCTCTACCGGGATTGCTCTTTGAGCACCCCGCTGGCGGACTTCGAGGAACTTTGTGTTGACGAGCAAGTCAGTGTTGTCCTGTCATGGATGGTGAATGTAAATGACATGTTGCTTTTGCGGACTCGCCTCACGAATCCCAAGCATGTCAAGTGGTGGACAAAAGCCCTCACTGAAAAGCGCAGAATTGTAAGACGCTGCAGACGTAATTTTCAGCGTGCGCGTATACGCTGTGACCCCTCTGTGAACCAGCTGAAAGCCGATCTTCGCCGTGAAGAAAGGGGGTATCACTCTCTACTTCGCGACACAAAACTGGCTGATTGGAAACGCTTCGTTGGCGAGAGCTCCGATGAACCGTGGGGATAAGCTTACCGTGCCTGCCGTGGAAGAAGCAGAAGACATGACATGGCATGTCTGAAGGTCGGTGATAACCTTCTTTCTGCATGGGGCGATTGCACGGCTGCACTCCTGGAAAATTTCTTCCCGAAGGCGGCATCCCCGATGCCTCCTCGGAGTACTGATTGCAACATCCCTGATATCAGGTTTGATGAACTAGATTCTAGCATAGCTAGGCTGAGGGCGAGAAAGTCGCCGGGATACGATGTGATGACTGGGGAGATGTGCAAGGCCATTTGGCGTGCCATCCCAGACTATCTTGTCAGCCTTTTCCAGGGGTGCGTGCGTGATGCCTACTTCCCGGCAGCCTTTAAGGTTGCCCGAGTAGTCGTACTGCACAAGGCGCCGGATAAAGATAAGACCAACCCTAGATCTTATCGGGGCATCTCACTGCTGCCAGTACTTGGAAAGGTGCTGGAACGGGTGATGGTGCAGCGGCTAGAGGAGCTGCCATTAAACCGGCCGTCTTGTAAACAGTACGGCTTCCGTACGGGGCGCTCCGTCGAAGATGCGTGGTCAACGGTCAAAGAATGCGTCCGCAATAGCAGCTCAGTGTATGTGTTAGGTGTATTTGTGGATTTCCGCGGCGCATTCGACTTTCTGAGCTGGCCCGCCATTCTGTCTGTGCTTCGTTCTCTTAACTGTCCCGAATTGCCGCTTTGGGAAAGTTACTTCTGCGATAGGAAGGCTTTTGTCCAAGGTGTCTATGATCGTGTGTCCATTGAGGTTACGCGTGGTTGTCCGCAGGGGTCCATCGCAGGTCCATATATATGGAACCTGATGATGGACAGTCTATTGTTAGATCTCGAAAGAGATTCGTTTGTGTGTGCGTACGCCGACGACCTCCTCCTGTGTGTTGAGGGTAACTCCCGCAATGCATTGGAGACCAAGGGCGCCGAGCTGTTGTCTCGTGTTGCTGCATGGGGCACGAGGGTTGGCGTCTCCATCTCAATGGAAAAGAGCTGTTCCATGCTCCTTAAGGGCAAATTGGCCCTCTCGAGGCCGCCATTAATCCGTGTTGAAGGAAGGTCCCTCCGGTATTCGACTTCGGTCAAATACTTGGGGATCCTTGTTGGAGAACGCCTCAACTTTCTGCCTCATCTTAAGAGTGTCAAATCCCGTCTTGTCTCTGTAGTAGGTTGTATTCGTAGGATCCTCAGAACTGAGTGGGGTCTTGGTCGTCGAGCAGTCAGAGCGATCTACAATGGTCTGTTTGTAGCTTGCGCTGCCTATGGCGCTAATGTCTTCTGTGACTGTCTGTCCTCC
>CAWWDL010000097.1:0-60000 GCA_963942545.1 Oxycera nigricornis | reverse complement strand
TATTCAAAATCATCAATTTTTTTATTTACAAAAGGATCCGAAAGATAAAGTTTTTGAAAAAATTTTGAAATCGCTCGGAGGCTCCATGCACAAGCTCTCGATTCTATTCAAAATCATCAATTTATTTATTTACAAGAGGATCCGAAAGATGAAAATTTTTTAAAAATTTTTGAAATCGCTCGGAGGCTCCATGCACAAGCTCTTGATTCTATTCAAAATCATTAATATATTTATTTACAAGAGGATCCGAGAGATGAAAATTTTTGAAAATTTTTTGAAATCGCTCGGAGGCTCCATGCACAAGCTCGCGATTCTATTCAAAATCATCACTTTATTTATTTACAAGAGGATCCGAGAGATGAAAATTTTTGAAAAATTTTATAAATCGCTCGGAGGCTCCATGCACAAGCTCTCGATTCTATTCAAAATCATCAATTTATTCATTTACAAGAGGATCCGAAAGATAAAGGTTTTTGAAAAAATTTTGAAATCGCTCGGAGGCTCCAAGCACAAGCTCTCGATTCTATTCAAAATCATCAATTTATTTATTTACAAGAGGATCCGAAAGATGAAAATTTTTGAAATTTTTTTGAAATCGCTCTTAGGCTCCATGCACAAGCTCTCGACTCTATTCAAAATCATCAATTTATTTATTTACAAGAGGATCCGAGAGATGAAAATTTTTGAAAATTTTTGAAATCGCTCGGAGGCTCCATGCACAAGCTCTCGATTCTATTCAAAATCATCAATTAATTTATTTACAAGAGGATCCGAGAGATGAAAATTTTTGAAAAATTTTTGAAATCGCTCGGAGGCTCCATGCACAAGCTCTCGATTCTATTCAAAATCATCAATTTATTTATTTACAAGAGGATCCGAAAGATGAAAATTTTTGAAAAATTTTTGAAATCGCTCGGAGGCTCCATGCACAAGCTCTCGATTCTATTCAAAATCATCAATTTTTTTTATTTACAAAAGGATCCGAAAGATAAAGTTTTTGAAAAAATTTTGAAATCGCTCGGAGGCTCCATGCACAAGCTCTCGATTCTATTCAAAATCATCAATTTATTTATTTACAAGAGGATCCGAAAGATGAAAATTTTTTAAAAATTTTTGAAATCGCTCGGAGGCTCCATGCACAAGCTCTTGATTCTATTCAAAATCATCAATTTATTTATTTACAAGAGGATCCGGGAGATGAAAATTTTTGAAAAATTTTTGAAATCGCTCGGAGGCTCCATGCACAAGCTCTCGATTCTATTCAAAATCATCAATTTATTTATTTACAAGAGGATCCGAAAGATGAAATTTTTTGAAAAAAATTTGAAATCGCTCGGAGGCTCCATGCACAAGCTCTTGATTCTATTCAAAATCATCAATTTATTTATTTACATGAGGATCCGAGAGATGAAAATTTTTGAAAAATTTTTGAAATCGCTCGGAGGCTCCATGCACAAGCTCTCGATTCTATTCAAAATCATCAATTTATTTATTTACAAGAGGATCCGAAAGATGAAAATTTTTGAAAAAATTTTGAAATCGCTCGGAGGCTCCATGCACAAGCTCTCGATTCTATTCAAAATCATCAATTTATTTATTTACAAGAGGATCCGAGAGATAAAAATTTTTGAAATCGCTCGGAGGCTCCATGCACAAGCTGTCGATTCTATTCAAGATCATCAATCTATTTATTTACAAGAGGATCCAAAAGATGAAAATTTTTGACAATTTTTTGAAATCGCTCGGAGGCTCCATGCACAAGCTCTCGATTCTATTCAAAATCATCAATTTATTTATTTACAAGAGGATCCGAGAGATGAAAATTTTTGAAAAATTTTTGAAATCGCTCGGAGGCTCCATGCACAAGCTCTCGATTCTATTCAAAATCATCAATTTATTTATTTACAAGAGGATCCGAGAGATAAAAATTTTTGAAATCGCTCGGAGGCTCCATGCACAAGCTCTCGATTCTATTCAAAATCATCAATATATTTATTTACAAGAGGATCCGAATGATGAAAATTTTTGAAAAATTTTATAAATCGCTCATAGGCTCCATGCACAAGCTCTCGATTCTATTCAAAATCATCAATATATTTATTTACAAGAGGATCCGAGAGATGAAAATTTTTGAAATTTTTTTGAAATCGCTTGGAGGCTCCATGCACAAGCTCTCGATTCTATTCAAAATCATCAATATATTTATTTACAAGAGGATCCGAAAGATGAAAATTTTTGAAAAATTTTTGAAATCGCTCGGAGGCTCCATGCACAAGCTCTCGATTCTATTCAAAATCATCACTTTATTTATTTACAAGAGGATCCGAGAGATGAAAATTTTTGAAAAATTTTATAAATCGCTCGGAGGCTCCATGCACAAGCTCTCGATTCTATTCAAAATCATCAATTTATTCATTTACAAGAGGATCCGAAAGATAAAGGTTTTTGAAAAAAATTTGAAATCGCTCGGAGGCTCCAAGCACAAGCTCTCGATTCTATTCAAAATCATCAATTTATTTATTTACAAGAGGATCCGAAAGATGAAAATTTTTGAAATTTTTTTGAAATCGCTCTTAGGCTCCATGCACAAGCTCTCGACTCTATTCAAAATCATCAATTTATTTATTTACAAGAGGATCCGAGAGATGAAAATTTTTGAAAATTTTTGAAATCGCTCGGAGGCTCCATGCACAAGCTCTCGATTCTATTCAAAATCATCAATTTATTTATTTACAAGAGGATCCCAAAGATAAAGTGTTTGAAAAAATTTTGAAATCGCTCGGAAGCTCCATGCACAAGCTCTCGATTCTATTCAAAATCATCAATTTATTTATTTACAAGAGGATCCGAAAGATGAAAATTTTTGAAAAAAATTTGAAATCGCTCGGAGGCTCCATGCACAAGCTCTTGATTCTATTCAAAATCATCAATTTATTTATTTACAAGAGGATCCGAAAGATGAAAATTTTTGAAAAAAATTTGAAATCGCTCGGAGGCTCCATGCACAAGCTCTTGATTCTATTCAAAATCATCAATTTATTTATTTACACGAGGATCCGAGAGATGAAAATTTTTGAAAAATTTTTGAAATCGCTCGGAGGCTCCATGCACAAGCTCTCGATTCTATTCAAAATCATCAATTTATTTATTTACAAGAGGATCCGAAAGATGAAAATTTTTAAAAAAATTTTGAAATCGCTCGGAGGCTCCATGCACAAGCTCTCGATTCTATTCAAAATCATCAATTTATTTATTTACAAGAGGATCCGAGAGATAAAAATTTTTGAAATCGCTCGGAGGCTCCATGCACAAGCTCTCGATTCTATTCAAAATCATCAATTTATTTATTTACAAGAGGATCCGAAAGATGAAAATTTTTGAAAAATTTTGGAAATCGCTCGGAGGCTCCATGCACAAGCTCTCGATTCTATTCAAAATCATCAATTTATTTATTAACAAGAGGATCCGAGAGATGAACATTTTTGAAAAAATTTTGAAATCGCTCGGAGGCTCCATGCACAAGCTCTCGATTCTATTCAAAATCATCAATTTATTTATTTACAAGAGGATCCGAGAGACGAAAATTTTTGAAAAATTTTTGAAATCGCTCGGAGGCTCCATGCACAAGCTCTCGATTCTATTCAAAATCATCAATTTATTTATTTACAAGAGGATGCGAGAGATGAACATTTTTGAAAAAAATTTGAAATCGCTCGGAGGCTCCATGCATAAGCTCTCGATTCTATTCAAAATCATCAATTTATTTATTTACAAGAGGATCCGAGAGATGAAAATTTTTGAAAAATTTTTGAAATCGCTCGGAGGCTCCATTCACAAGCTCTCGATTCTATTCAAAATCATAAATTTATTTATTTACAAGAGGATCCGAAAGATGAAAATTTTTGAAAATTTTTTGAAATCGCTCGGAGGCTCCTTGCATAAGCTCTCGATTCTATTCAAAATCATCAATTTATTTATTTACAAGAGGATCCGAGAGATGAAAATTTTTGAAAAATGTTTGAAATCGTTCGGAGGCTCCATGCACAAGCTCTCGATTCTATTCAAAATCATCAATTTATTTATTTACAAGAGGATCCGAAAGATGAAAATTTTTGAAAAATGTTTGAAATCGTTCGGAGGCTCCATGCACAAGCTCTCGATTCTATTCAAAATCATAAATTTATTTATTTACAAGAGGATCCGAAAGATGAAAATTTTTGAAAATTTTTTGAAATCGCTCGGAGGCTCCTTGCACAAGCTCTCGATTCTTTTCAAAATCATCAATTTATTTATTTACAAGAGGATCCGAGAGATGAAAATTTTTGAAAAATGTTTGAAATCGTTCGGAGGCTCCATGCACAAGCTCTCGATTCTATTCAAAATCATCAATTTATTTATTTACAAGAGGATCCGAGAGATGAAAATTTTTGAAATCGCTCGGAGGCTCCATGCACAAGCTCTCGATTCTATTGAAAATCATCAATTTATTTATTTACAAGAGGATCCGAGAGATGAAAATTTTTGAAAAATTTTTGAAATCGCTCGGGACTCCATGCACAAGCTCTCGAAGCTATTCAAAATCATCAATTTATTTATTTACAAGAGGATCCGAAAGATGAAAATTTTTGAAAAATTTTTGAAATCGCTCGGAGGCTCCATGCACAAGCTCTCGATTCTATTCAAAATCATCAATTTATTTATTTACAAGAGGATCCGAGAGATGAAAATTTTTGAAAAATTTTTGAAATCGCTCGGAGGCTCCATGCACAAAATCTCGATTCTATTCAAAATCATCAATTTATTTATTTACAAGAGGATCCGAAAGATGAAAATTTTTGAAAAATTTTTGAAATAACTCGGAGGCTCCATGCACAAGCTCTCGATTCTATTCAAAATCATCAATTTATTTATTTACAAGAGGATCCGAAAGAAGAAATATTTTGAAAAAATTTTGAAATCGCTCGGAGGCTCCATGCACAAGCTCCCGATTCTATTCAAGATCATCAATCTATTTATTTACAAGAGGATCCGAAAGATAAAAAATTTTGAAAAATTTTTGAAATCGCTCGGAGGCTCCATGCACAAGCTCTCGATTCTATTCAAAATCATCAATTTATTTATTTACAAGAGGATCCGAAAGATGAAAATTTTTGAAATCGCTCGGAGACTCCATGCACAAGCTCTCGATTCTATTCAAAATCATCAATTTATTTATTTACAAGAGGATCCGAGAGATGAAAATTTTTGAAATTTTTTTGAAATCGCTCGGAGGCTCCATGCACAAGCTCTCGATTCTATTCAAAATCATCAATTTATTTATTTACAAGAGGATCCGAAAGATGAGAATTTTTGAAAAATTTTTGAAATCGCTCGGAGGCTCCATGCACAAGCTCTCGATTCTATTCAAAATCATCAATTTATTTATTTACCAGAGGATCCGAGAGATGAAAATTTTTGAAAAATTTTATAAATCGCTCGGAGGCTCCATGCACAAGCTCTCGATTCTATTCAAAATCATCAATTTATTTATTTACAAGAGGATCCGAAAGATAAAGGTTTTTGAAAAAATGTTGAAATCGCTCGGAGGCTCCATGCACAAGCTCTCGATTCTATTCAAAATCATAAATTTATTTATTTACAAGAGGATCCGAAAGATGAAAATTGTTGAAAAATTTTTGAAATCGCTCGGAGGCTCCATGCACAAGCTCTCGACTCTATTCAAAATCATCAATTTATTTATTTACAAGAGGATCCGAGAGATGAAAATTTTTGAAAAATTTTTGAAATCGCTCGGAGGCTCCATGCACAAGCTCTCGATTCTATTCAAAATCATCAATTTATTTATTTACAAGAGGATCCTAGAGATGAAAATTTTTGAAAATTTTTTGAAATCGCTCGGAGGCTCCATGCACAGGCTTCGATTCTATTCAAAATCATCAATTTATTTATTTACAAGAGGATCCGAAAGATAAAATTTTTGAAAAATTTTCGAAATCGCTCGGAGCCTCCATGCACAAGCTCTCGATTCTATTGAAAATCATCAATTTATTTATTTACAAGAGGATCCGAGAGATGAAAATTTTTGAAAAATTTTTGAAATCGCTCGGAGGCTCCATGCACAAGCTCTCGATTCTATTCAAAATCATCAATTTTTTTATTTACAAAAGGATCCGAAAGATAAAGTTTTTGAAAAAATTTTTGAAATCGCTCGGAGGCTCCATGCACAAGCTCTCGATTCTATTCTAAATCATCAATTTATTTATTTACAAGAGGATCCGAGAGATAAAAATTTTTGAAAAATGTTTGAAATCGGTCGGAGGCTCCATGCACAAGCTCTCGATTCTATTCAAAATCATCAATTTATTTATTTACAAAAGGATCCGAAAGATGAAAATTTTTGAAAAATTTTTGAAATCGCTCGGAGGCTCCATGCACAAGCTCTCGATTCTATTCAAAATCATCAATTTATTTATTTACAAGAGGATCCGAAAGAAGAAAATTTTTGAAAAAATTTTGAAATCGCTCGGAGGCTCCATGCACAAGCTCCCGATTCTATTCAAGATCATCAATCTATTTATTTACAAGAGGATCCAAAAGATAAAAATTTTTAAAATTTTTTTGAAATCGCTCGGAGGCTCCATGCACAAGCTCTCGATTCTATTCAAAATCATCAATTTATTTATTTACAAGAGGATCCGAAAGATGAAAATTTTTGAAATCGCTCGGAGACTCCATGCACAAGCTCTCGATTCTATTCAAAATCATCAATTTATTTATTTACAAGAGGATCCGAGAGATGAAAATTTTTGAAATTTTTTTGAAATCGCTTGGAGGCTCCATGCACAAGCTCTCGATTCTATTCAAAATCATCAATTTATTTATTTACAAGAGGATCCGAAAGATGAAAATTTTTGAAAAATTTTTTAAATCGCTCGGAGGCTCCATGCACAAGCTCTCGATTCTATTCAAAATCATCAATTTATTTATTTACCAGAGGATCCGAGAGATGAAAATTTTTGAAAATTTTTATAAATCGCTCGGAGGCTCCATGCACAAGCTCTCGATTCTATTCAAAATCATCAATTTATTTATTTACAAGAGGATCCGAAAGATAAAGGTTTTTGAAAAAATTTTGAAATCGCTCGGAGGCTCCATGCACAAGCTCTCGATTCTATTCAAAATCATAAATTTATTTATTTACAAGAGGATCCGAAAGATGAAAATTTTTGAAAAATTTTTGAAATCGCTCGGAGGCTCCATGCACAAGCTCTCGACTCTATTCAAAATCATCAATTTATTTATTTACAAGAGGATCCGAGAGATGAAAATTTTTGAAAAATTTTTGAAATCGCTCGGAGGCTCCATGCACAAGCTCTCGATTCTATTCAAAATCATCAATTTATTTATTTACAAGAGGATCCGAGAGATGAAAATTTTTGAAAATTTTTTAAAATCGCTCGGAGGCTCCATGCACAAGCTCTCGATTCTATTCAAAATCATCAATTTATTTATTTACAAGAGGATCCGAAAGATAAAATTTTTGAAAAATTTTTGAAATCGCTCGGAGGCTCCATGCACAAGCTCTGGATTCTATTCAAAATCATCAATTTATTTATTTACAAGAGGATCCGAAAGATAAAATTTTTGAAAAAAATTTGAAATCGCTCGGAGGCTCCATGCACAAGCTCTCGATTCTATTCAAAATCATCAATTTATTCATTTACAAGAGGATCCGAGAGATGAAAATTTTTGAAAAATTTTTGAAATCGCTCGGAGGCTCCATGCACAAGCTCTCGATTCTATTCAAAATCATCAATTTATTTATTTACAAGAGGATCCGAGAGATGAAAATTTTTGAAAAATTTTTGAAATCGCTCGGAGGCTCCATGCACAAGCTCTCGATTCTATTTAAAATCATCAATTTATTTATTTACGAAAGGATCCGAGAGATGAAAATTTTTGAAAAAATTTTGAAATCGCTCGGAGGCTCCATGCACAAGCTCTCGATTCTATTCAAAATCATCAATTTATTTATTTACAAGAGGATCCGAAAGATGAAAATTTTTGAAAATTTTTTGAAATCGCTCGGAGGCTCCATGCACAAGCTCTCGATTCTATTCAAATTCATCAATTTATTTATCTACAAGAGGATCCGAGAGATGAAAATTTTTGAAAAAATTTTGAAATCGCTTGGAGGCTCCATGCACAAGCTCTCGATTCTATTCAAAATCATCAATTTATTTATTTACAAGAGGATCCGAGAGATGAAAATTTTTGAAAATTTTTTGAAATCGCTCGGAGGCTCCGTGCACAAGCTCTCGATTCTATTCAAAATCATCAATTTATTTATTTACAAGAGGATCCGAGAGATGCAAATTTTTGAAATTTTTTTGAAATCGCTCGGAGGCTCCATGCACAAGCTCTCGATTCTATTCAAATTCATCAATTTATTTATCTACAAGAGGATCCGAGAGATGAAAATTTTTGAAATCGCTCGGAGGCTCCATGCACAAGCTCTCGATTCTATTCAAAATCATCAATTTATTTATTTACAAGAGGATCCGAAAGATGAAAATTATTGAAAAATTTTTGAAATCGCTCAGAGGCTTCATGCACAAGCTCTCGATTCTATTCAAAATCATCAATTTATTTATTTACAAGAGGATCCGAAAGATGAAAATTTTTGAAAATTTTTTTAAATCGCTCGGAGGCTCCATGCACAAGCTCTCGATTCTATTCAAAATCATCAATTTATTTATTTACAAGAGGATCCGAGAGATGAAAATTTTTGAAATTGTTTGGAGGCTCCATGCACAAGCTCTAGATTCTATTCAAAATCATCAATTTATTTATTTACAAGAGGATCCGAGAGATGAAAATTTTTGAAATCGCTCGGAGGCTCCATGCACAAGCTCTCGATTCTATTCAAAATCATCAATTTATTTATTTACAAGTTGATCCGAAAGATGAAAATTTTTGAAAATTTTTTGAAATCGCTCGGAGGCTCCATGCACAAGCTCTCGATTCTCTTCAAAATCATCAATTTATTTATTTACAAGAGGATCCGAAAGATGAAAATTTTTGAAAATTTTTGAAATCGCTCGAAGGCTCCATGCACAAGCTCTCGATTCTATTCAAAATCATCAATTTATTTATTTACAAGAGGATCCAAAAGATGAAAATTTTTGAAAATTTTTGAAATCGCTCGGAGGCTCCATGCACAAGCTCTCGATTCTATTCAAAATCATCAATTTATTTATTTACAAGAGGATCCGAAAGGTGAAAATTTTTGAAAAAATTTTGAAATCGCTCGGAGGCTCCATGCACAAGCTCTCAATTCTATTCAAAATCATCAATTTATTTATTTACAAGAGGATCCGAGAGATGAAAATTTTTTAAAAATTTTTGAAATCGCTCGGAGGCTCCATGCACAAGCTCTCGATTCTATTCAAAATCATCAATTTATTTATTTACAAGAGGATCCGAAAGATGAAAATTTTTGAAAAATTTTTGAAATCGCTCGGAGGCTCCATGCACAAGCTCTCGATTCTATTCAAAATCATCAATTTATTTATTAACAAGAGGATCCGAGAGATGAAAATTTTTGAAAAAATTTTGAAATCGCTAGGAGGCTCCATGCACAAGCTCTCGATTCTATTCAAAATCATCAATTTATTTATTTATAAGAGGATCCGAGAGATGAAAATTTTTGAAAAATTTTTGAAATCGCTCGGAGGCTCCATGTACAAGCTCTCGATTCTATTCAAAATCATCAATTTATTTATTTGCAAGAGGATCCGAAAGGTGAAAATTTTTGAAAAATTTTTGAAATCGCTCGGAGGCTCCAAGCACAAGCTCTCGATTCTATTCAAAATCATCAATTTATTTATTTACAAGAGGATCCGAAAGATGAAAATTTTTGAAAAATTTTCGAAATCGCTCGGAGGCTCCATGCACAAGCTCTCGATTCTATTCAAAATCATCAATTTATTTATTTACAAGAGGATCCGAGAGATGAAAATGTTTGAAAAATTTTTGAAATCGCTCGGAGGCTCCATGCACAAGCCCTCGATTCTATTCAAAATCATCAATTTATTTATTTATAAAAGGATCCGAAAGATGAAAATTTTTGAAAAATTTTTGAAATCGCTCGGAAGCTCCATGCACAAGCTCTCGATTCTATTCAAAATCATCAATTTATTTATTAACAAGAGGATCCGAAAGATGAAAATTTTTGAAAAAATTTTGAAATCGCTCGGAGGCTCCATGCACAAGCTCTCGATTCTATTCAAAATCATCAATTTATTTATTTACAAGAGGATCCGAGAGATGAAAATTTTTGAAAATTTTTTGAAATCGCTCGGAGGCTCCATGCACAAGCTCTCGATTCTATTCAAAATCATCAATTTATTTATTTACAAGAGGATCCGAAAGATGAAAATTTTTGAAAAATTCTTGAATTCGCTCGGAGGCTCCATGCACAAGCTCTCGATTCTATTCAAAATCATCAATTTATTTATTTACAAGAGGATCCGAGAGATGAAAATGTTTGAAAAAATTTTGAAATTGCTCGGAGGCTCCATGCACAAGCTCTCGATTCTATTCAAAATCATCAATTTATTTATTTACAAGAGGATCCGAAAGATGAAAATTTTTGAAAAATTTTTGAAATCGCTCGGAGGCTCCATGCACAAGCTCTCGATTCTATTCAAAATCATCAATTTATTTATTTACAAGAGGATCCGATAGATGAAAATTTTTGAAAAAATTTTGAAATCGCTCGGAGGCTCCATGCACAAGCTCTCAATTCTATTCAAAATCATCAATTTATTTATTTACAAGAGGATCCGAAAGATGAAAATTTTTGACAAAATTTTGAAATCGCTCGGAGGTTCCATGCACAAGCTCTCGATTCTATTCAAAATCATCAATTTATTTATTTACAAGAGGATCCGAGAGATGAAAATTTTTGAAATCGCTTGGAGGCTCCATGCACAAGCTCTCGAGTCTATTCAAAATCATCAATTTATTTATTTACAAGAGGATCCGAAAGATTAAAATTTTTGAAAAATTTTTGAAATCGCTCGGAGGCTCCATGCACAAGCTCTCGATTCTATTCAAAATCATCAATTTATTTATTTACAAGAGGATCCGAAAGATGAAAATTTTTGAAAATTTTTGAAATCGCTCGAAGGCTCCATGCACAAGCTCTCGATTCTATTCAAAATCATCAATTTATTTATTTACAAGAGGGTCCGAAAGATGAAAATTATTGAAAATTTTTTGAAATCGCTCAGAGGCTTCATGCACAAGCTCTCGATTCTATTCAAAATCATCAATTTATTTATTTACAAGAGGATCCGAAAGATGAAAATTTTTGAAATTTTTTTGAAATCGCTCGGAGGCTGCATGCAGAAGCTCTCGATTGTATTCAAAATCATCAATTTATTTATTTACAAGAGGATCCGAGAGATGAAAATTTTTGAAAAAAATTTGAAATTGTTCTCAGGCTCCATGCACAAGCTCTCGATTCTATTCAAAATCATCAATTTATTTATTTACAAGAGGATCCGAGAGATGAAAATTTTTGAAATCGCTCGGAGGCTCCATGCACAAGCTCTCGATTCTATTGAAAATCATCAATTTATTTATTTACAAGAGGATCCGAAAGATGTAAATTTTTGAAAAATTTTTGAAATCGCTCGGAGGCTCCATGCACAAGCTCTCGATTCTCTTCAAAATCATCAATTTATTTATTTACAAGAGGATCCGAAAGATGAAAATTTTTGAAAATTTTTGAAATCGCTCGAAGGCTCCATGCACAAGCTCTCGATTCTATTCAAAATCATCAATTTAGTTATTTACAAGAGGATCCGAAAGATGAAATTTTTTTAAAATTTTTGAAATCGCTCGGAGGCTCCATGCACAAGCTCTCGATTCTATTCAAAATCATCAATTTATTTATTTACAAGAGGATCTGAAAGGTGAAAATTTTTGAAAAATTTTTGAAATCGCTCGGAGGCTCCATGCACAAGCTCTCGATTCTATTCAAAATCATCAATTTATTTATTTACAAGAGGATTTGAAAGATGAAAATTTTTGAAAAATTTTTGAAATCGCTCGGAGGCTCCATGCTCAAGCTCTCAATTCTATTCAAAATCATCAATTTATTTATTAACAAGAGGATCCGAGAGATGACAATGTTTGAAAAATTTTTGAAATCGCTCGGAGGCTCCATGCACAAGCTCTCGACTCTATTCAAAATCATCAATTTATTTATTTACAAGAGGATCCGAAAGATGAAAATTTTTGAAAAATTTTTGAAATCGCTCGGAGGCTCCATGCACAAGCTCTCGATTCTATTCAAAATCATCAATTTATTTATTAACAAGAGGATCCGAGAGATGAAAATTTTTGAAAAAATTTTGAAATCGCTCGGAGGCTCCATGCACAAGCTCTCGATTCTATTCAAAATCATCAATTTATTTATTGACAAGAGGATCCGAGAGATGAAAATTTTTGAAACATTTTTGAAATCGCTCGGAGGCTCCATGCACAAGCTCTCGATTCTATTCAAAATCATCAATTTATTTATTTACAAGAGGATCCGAGAGATGAAAATTTTTGAAAATTTTTTGAAATCGCTCGGAGGCTCCATGCACAAGCTCTCGATTCTATTCAAAATCATCAATTTATTTATTTACAAGAGGATCCGAGAGATGAAAGTGTTTGAAAAATTTTTGAAATCAATCGGAGGCTCCATGCACAAGCTCTCGATTCTATTCAAGATCATCAATTTCTTTATTTACAAGATGATCCGAAAGATTAAAAGTTTTGAAAAATTTTTGAAATCGCTCGGAGGCTCCATGCACAAGCTCTCGATTCTCTTCAAAATCATCAATTTATTTATTTACAAGAGGATCCGAAAGATGAAAATTTTTGAAAATTTTTGAAATCGCTCGAAGGCTCCATGCACAAGCTCTCGATTCTATTCAAAATCATCAATTTAGTTATTTACAGGAGGATCCGAAAGATGAAATTTTTTTAAAATTTTTGAAATCGCTCGGAGGCTCCATGCACAAGCTCTCGATTCTATTCAAAATCATCAATTTATTTATTTACAAGAGGATCCGAAAGGTGAAAATTTTTGAAAAATTTTTGAAATCGCTCGGAGGCTCCATGCACAAGCTCTCCATTCTATTCAAAATCATCAATTTATTTATTTACAAGAGGATTTGAAAGATGAAAATTTTTGAAAAATTTTTGAAATCGCTCGGAGGCTCCATGCACAAGCTCTCAATTCTATTCAAAATCATGAATTTATTTATTAACAAGAGGATCCGAGAGATGACAATGTTTGAAAAATTTTTGAAATCGCTCGGAGGCTCCATGCACAAGCTCTCGATTCTATTCAAAATCATCAATTTATTTATTTACAAGAGGATCCGAAAGATGAAAATTTTTGAAAAATTTTTGAAATCGCTCGGAGGCTCCATGCCCAAGCTCTCGATTCTATTCAAAATCATCAATTTATTTATTAACAAGAGGATCCGAGAGATGAAAATTTTTGAAAAAATTTTGAAATCGCTCGGAGGCTCCATGCACAAGCTCTCGATTCTATTCAAAATCATCAATTTATTTATTGACAAGAGGATCCGAGAGATGAAAATTTTTGAAAAATTTTTGAAATCGCTCGGAGGCTCCATGCACAAGCTCTCGATTCTATTCAAAATCATCAATTTATTTATTTACAAGAGGATCCGAGAGATGAAAATTTTTGAAAATTTTTTGAAATCGCTCGGAGGCTCCATGCACAAGCTCTCGATTCTATTCAAAATCATCAATTTATTTATTTACAAGAGGATCCGAAAGATGAAAATTTTTGAAAAATTTTTGAAATCGCTCGGAGGCTCCATGCACAAGCTCTCGATTCTATTCAAAATCATCAATTTATTTATTTACAAGAGGATCCGAAAGATGAAAATTTTTGAAAAATTTTTGAAATCGCTCGGAGGCTCCATGCACAAGCTCTCGATTCTATTCAAAATCATCAATTTATTTATTTACAAGAGGATCCGAGAGATGAAAATTTTTGAAAAATGTTTGAAATCGTTCGGAGGCTCCATGCACAAGCTCTCGATTCTATTCAAAATCATCAATTTATTTATTTACAAGAGGATCCGAAAGATGAAAATTTTTGAAAAATTTTTGAAATCGTTCGGAGGCTCCATGCACAAGCTCTCGATTCTATTCAAAATCATAAATTTATTTATTTACAAGAGGATCCGAAAGATGAAAATTTTTGAAAATTTTTTGAAATCGCTCGGAGGCTCCTTGCACAAGCTCTCGATTCTTTTCAAAATCATCAATTTATTTATTTACAAGAGGATCCGAGAGATGAAAATTTTTGAAAAATGTTTGAAATCGTTCGGAGGCTCCATGCACAAGCTCTCGATTCTATTCAAAATCATCAATTTATTTATTTACAAGAGGATCCGAGAGATGAAAATTTTTGAAAAATTTTTGAAATCGCTCGGAGGCTCCATGCACAAGCTCTCGATTCTATTGAAAATCATCAATTTATCTATTTACAAGAGGATCCGAGAGATGAAAATTTTTGAAAAATTTTTGAAATCGCTCGGGACTCCATGCACAAGCTCTCGATTCTATTCAAAATCATCAATTTATTTATTTACAAGAGGATCCGAAAGATAAAAATTTTTGAAAATTTTTTGAAATCGCTCGGAGGCTCCATGCACAAGCTCTCGATTCTATTCAAAATCATCAATTTATTTATTTACAAGAGGATCCGAGAGATGAAAATTTTTGAAAAATGTTTGAAATCGCTCGGAGGCTCCATGCACAAGCTCTCGATTCTATTCAAAATCATCAATTTATTTATTTACAAGAGGATCCGAAAGATGAAAATTTTTGAAAAAATTTTGAAATAACTCGGAGGCTCCATGCACAAGCTCTCGATTCTATTCAAAATAATCAATTTATTTATTTACAAGAGGATCCGAAAGAAGAAATATTTTGAAAAAATTTTGAAATCGCTTGGAGGCTCCATGCACAAGCTCCCGATTCTATTCAAGATCATCAATCTATTTATTTACAAGAGGATCCGAAAGATAAAAATTTTTGAAAATTTTTTGAAATCGCTCGGAGGCTCCATGCACAAGCTCTCGATTCTATTCAAAATCATCAATTTATTTATTTACAAGAGGATCCGAAAGATGAAAATTTTTGAAATCGCTCGGAGACTCCATGCACAAGCTCTCGATTCTATTCAAAATCATCAATTTATTTATTTACAAGAGGATCCGAGAGATGAAAATTTTTGAAATTTTTTTGAAATCGCTCGGAGGCTCCATGCACAAGCTCTCGATTCTATTGAAAATCATCAATTTATCTATTTACAAGAGGATCCGAGAGATGAAAATTTTTGAAAAATTTTTGAAATCGCTCGGGACTCCATGCACAAGCTCTCGATTCTATTCAAAATCATCAATTTATTTATTTACAAGAGGATCCGAAAGATGAAAATTTTTGAAAATTTTTTGAAATCGCTCGGAGGCTCCTTGCACAAGCTCTCGATTCTTTTCAAAATCATCAATTTATTTATTTACAAGAGGATCCGAGAGATGAAAATTTTTGAAAAATGTTTGAAATCGTTCGGAGGCTCCATGCACAAGCTCTCGATTCTATTCAAAATCATCAATTTATTTATTTACAAGAGGATCCGAGAGATGAAAATTTTTGAAAAATTTTTGAAATCGCTCGGAGGCTCCATGCACAAGCTCTCGATTCTATTGAAAATCATCAATTTATCTATTTACAAGAGGATCCGAGAGATGAAAATTTTTGAAAAATTTTTGAAATCGCTCGGGACTCCATGCACAAGCTCTCGATTCTATTCAAAATCATCAATTTATTTATTTACAAGAGGATCCGAAAGATAAAAATTTTTGAAAATTTTTTGAAATCGCTCGGAGGCTCCATGCACAAGCTCTCGATTCTATTCAAAATCATCAATTTATTTATTTACAAGAGGATCCGAGAGATGAAAATTTTTGAAAAATGTTTGAAATCGCTCGGAGGCTCCATGCACAAGCTCTCGATTCTATTCAAAATCATCAATTTATTTATTTACAAGAGGATCCGAAAGATGAAAATTTTTGAAAAAATTTTGAAATAACTCGGAGGCTCCATGCACAAGCTCTCGATTCTATTCAAAATAATCAATTTATTTATTTACAAGAGGATCCGAAAGAAGAAATATTTTGAAAAAATTTTGAAATCGCTTGGAGGCTCCATGCACAAGCTCCCGATTCTATTCAAGATCATCAATCTATTTATTTACAAGAGGATCCGAAAGATAAAAATTTTTGAAAATTTTTTGAAATCGCTCGGAGGCTCCATGCACAAGCTCTCGATTCTATTCAAAATCATCAATTTATTTATTTACAAGAGGATCCGAAAGATGAAAATTTTTGAAATCGCTCGGAGACTCCATGCACAAGCTCTCGATTCTATTCAAAATCATCAATTTATTTATTTACAAGAGGATCCGAGAGATGAAAATTTTTGAAATTTTTTTGAAATCGCTCGGAGGCTCCATGCACAAGCTCTCGATTCTATTCAAAATCATCAATTTATTTATTTACAAGAGGATCCGAAAGATGAAAATTTTTGAAAAATTTTTGAAATCGCTCGGAGGCTCCATGCACAAGCTCTCGATTCTATTCAAAATCATCAATTTATTTATTTACCAGAGGATCCGAGAGATGAAAATTTTTGAAAAATTTTATAAATCGCTCGGAGGCTCCATGCACAAGCTCTCGATTCTATTCAAAATCATCAATTTATTTATTTACAAGAGGATCCGAAACATAAAGGTTTTTGAAAAAATTTTGAAATCGCTCGGAGGCTCCATGCACAAGCTCTCGATTCTATTCAAAATCATAAATTTATTTATTTACAAGAGGATCCGAAAGATGAAAATTTTTGAAAAATTTTTGAAATCGCTCGGAGGCTCCATGCACAAGCTCTCGACTCTATTCAAAATCATCAATTTATTTATTTACAAGAGGATCCGAGAGATGAAAATTTTTGAAAAATTTTTGAAATCGCTCGGAGGCTCCATGCACAAGCTCTCGATTCTATTCAAAATCATCAATTTATTTATTTACAAGAGGATCCGAGAGATGAAAATTTTTGAAATTTTTTTGAAATCGCTCGGAGGCTCCATGCACAAGCTCTCGATTCTATTCAAAATCATCAATTTATTTATTTACAAGAGGATCCGAAAGATAAAATTTTTGAAAAATTTTCGAAATCGCTCGGAGGCTCCATGCACAAGCTCTCGATTCTATTGAAAATCATCAATTTATTTATTTACAAGAGGATCCGAGAGATGAAAATTTTTGAAAAAATTTTTGAAATCGCTCGGAGGCTCCATGCACAAGCTCTCGATTCTATTCAAAATCATCAATTTATTTATTTACAAGAGGATCCGAAAGAAGAAAATTTTTGAAAAAATTTTGAAATCGCTCGAAGCGCTCCATGCACACGCTCCCGATTCTATTCAAGATCATCAATCTATTTATTTACAAGAGGTTCCAAAAGATGAAAATTTTTGAAAATTTTTTGAAATCGCTCGGAGGCTCCATGCACAAGCTCTCGATTCTATTCAAAATCATCAATTTATTTATTTACAAGAGGATCCGAGAGATGAAAATTTTTGAAAAATTTTTGAAATCGCTGGGAGGCTCCATGCACAAGCTCTCGATTCTATTCAAAATCATCAATTTATTATTTACAAGAGGATCCGAAAGATGAAATTTTTGAAAAATTTTTGAAAACGCTCGGAGGCTCCATGCACAAGCTCTCGATTCTATTCAAAATCATCAATATATTTATTTACAAGAGGATCCGAATGATGTAAATTTTTGAAAAATTTTATAAATCGCTCATAGGCTCCATGCACAAGCTCTCGATTCTATTCAAAATCATCAATATATTTATTTACAAGAGGATCCGAGAGATGAAAATTTTTGAAAATTTTTTGAAATCGCTTGGAGGCTCCATGCACAAGCTCTCGATTCTATTCAAAATCATCAATATATTTATTTACAAGAGGATCCGAGAGATGAAAATTTTTGAAAAATTTTTGAAATCGCTCGGAGGCTCCATGCACAAGCTCTCGATTCTATTCAAAATCATCACTTTATTTATTTACAAGAGGATCCGAGAGATGAAAATTTTTGAAAAATTTTATAAATCGCTCGGAGGCTCCATGCACAAGCTCTCGATTCTATTCAAAATCATCAATTTATTCATTTACAAGAGGATCCGAAAGATAAAGGTTTTTGAAAAAATTTTGAAATCGCTCGGAGGCTCCAAGCACAAGCTCTCGATTCTATTCAAAATCATCAATTTATTTATTTACAAGAGGATCCGAAAGATGAAAATTTTTGAAATTTTTTTGAAATCGCTCTTAGGCTCCATGCACAAGCTCTCGACTCTATTCAAAATCATCAATTTATTTATTTACAAGAGGATCCGAGAGATGAAAATTTTTGAAAATTTTTGAAATCGCTCGGAGGCTCCATGCACAAGCTCTCGATTCTATTCAAAATCATCAATTTATTTATTTACAAGAGGATCCGAGAGATGAAAATTTTTGAAAAATTTTTGAAATCGCTCGGAGGCTCCATGCACAAGCTCTCGATTCTATTCAAAATCATCAATTTATTTATTTACAAGAGGATCCGAAAGAGGAAAATTTTTGAAAATTTTTTGAAATCGCTCGGAGGCTCCATGCACAAGCTCTCGATTCTATTCAAAATCATCAATTTTTTTATTTACAAAAGGATCCGAAAGATAAAGTTTTTGAAAAAATTTTGAAATCGCTCGGAGGCTCCATGCACGAGCTCTCGATTCTATTCAAAATCATCAATTTATTTATTTACAAGAGGATCCGAAAGATGAAAATTTTTTAAAAATTTTTGAAATCGCTCGGAGGCTCCATGCACAAGCTCTTGATTCTATTCAAAATCATCAATTTATTTATTTACAAGAGGATCCGGGAGATGAAAATTTTTGAAAATTTTTTGAAATCGCTCGGAGGCTCCATGCACAAGCTCTCGATTCTATTCAAAATCATCAATTTATTTATTTACAAGAGGATCCGAAAGATGAAAATTTTTGAAAAAAATTTGAAATCGCTCGGAGGCTCCATGCACAAGCTCTTGATTCTATTCAAAATCATCAATTTATTTATTTACATGAGGATCCGAGAGATGAAAATTTTTGAAAAAATTTTGAAATCGCTCGGAGGCTCCATGCACAAGCTCTCGATTCTATTCAAAATCATCAATTTATTTATTTACAAGAGGATCCGAAAGATGAAAATTTTTGAAAAAATTTTGAAATCGCTCGGAGGCTCCATGCACAAGCTCTCGATTCTATTCAAAATCATCAATTTATTTATTTACGAGAGGATCCGAAAGATGAAAATTTTTGAAAAATTTTTGAAATCGCTCGGAGGCTCCATGCACAAGCTCTCGATTCTATTCAAAATCATCAATTTATTTATTTACAAGAGGATCCGAAAGACGAAAATTTTTGAACATTTTTTGAAATCGCTCGGAGGCTCCATGCACAAGCTCTCGATTCTATTCAAAATCATCAATTTATTCATTTACAAGAGGATCCGAAAGATAAAGGTTTTTGAAAAAAATTTGAAATCGCTCGGAGGCTCCAAGCACAAGCTCTCGATTCTATTCAAAATCATCAATTTATTTATTTACAAGAGGATCCGAAAGATGAAAATTTTTTAAATTTTTTTGAAATCGCTCTTAGGCTCCATGCACAAGCTCTCGACTCTATTCAAAATCATCAATTTATTTATTTACAAGAGGATCCGAGAGATGAAAATTTTTGAAAATTTTTGAAATCGCTCGGAGGCTCCATGCACAAGCTCTCGATTCTATTCAAAATCATCAATTTATTTATTTACAAGAGGATCCGAAAAATAAAGTTTTTGAAAAAATTTTGAAATCGCTCGGAAGCTCCATGCACAAGCTCTCGATTCTATTCAAAATCATCAATTTATTTATTTACAAGAGGATCCGAAAGATGAAAATTTTTTAAAAATTTTTGAAATCGCTCGGAGGCTCCATGCACAAGCTCTCGATTCTATTCAAATTCATCAATTTATTTATTTACAAGAGGATCCGGGAGATGAAAATTTTTGAAAATTTTTTGAAATCGCTCGAAGGCTCCATGCACAAGCTCTCGATTCTATTCAAAATCATCAATTTATTTATTTACAAGAGGATCCGAAAGATGAAAATTTTTGAAAAAAATTTGAAATCGCTCGGAGGCTCCATGCACAAGCTCTTGATTCTATTCAAAATCATCAATTTATTTATTTACATGAGGATCCGAGAGATGAAAATTTTTGAAAAAATTTTGAAATCGCTCGGAGGCTCCATGCACAAGCTCTCGATTCTATTCAAAATCATCAATTTATTTATTTACAAGAGGATCCGAAAGATGAAAATTTTTGAAAAAATTTTGAAATCGCTCGGAGGCTCCATGCACAAGCTCTCGATTCTATTCAAAATCATCAATTTATTTATTTACGAGAGGATCCGAAAGATGAAAATTTTTGAAAAATTTTTGAAATCGCTCGGAGGCTCCATGCACAAGCTCTCGATTCTATTCAAAATCATCAATTTATTTATTTACAAGAGGATCCGAAAGACGAAAATTTTTGAACATTTTTTGAAATCGCTCGGAGGCTCCATGCACAAGCTCTCGATTCTATTCAAAATCATCAATTTATTCATTTACAAGAGGATCCGAAAGATAAAGGTTTTTGAAAAAAATTTGAAATCGCTCGGAGGCTCCAAGCACAAGCTCTCGATTCTATTCAAAATCATCAACTTATTTATTTACAAGAGGATCCGAAAGATGAAAATTTTTGAAATTTTTTTGAAATCGCTCTTAGGCTCCATGCACAAGCTCTCGACTCTATTCAAAATCATCAATTTATTTATTTACAAGAGGATCCGAGAGATGAAAATTTTTGAAAATTTTTGAAATCGCTCGGAGGCTCCATGCACAAGCTCTCGATTCTATTCAAAATCATCAATTTATTTATTTACAAGAGGATCCGAAAAATAAAGTTTTTGAAAAAATTTTGAAATCGCTCGGAAGCTCCATGCACAAGCTCTCGATTCTATTCAAAATCATCAATTTATTTATTTACAAGAGGATCCGAAAGATGAAAATTTTTTAAAAATTTTTGAAATCGCTCGGAGGCTCCATGCACAAGCTCTCGATTCTATTCAAATTCATCAATTTATTTATTTACAAGAGGATCCGGGAGATGAAAATTTTTGAAAATTTTTTGAAATCGCTCGAAGGCTCCATGCACAAGCTCTCGATTCTATTCAAAATCATCAATTTATTTATTTACAAGAGGATCCGAAAGATGAAAATTTTTGAAAAAAATTTGAAATCGCTCGGAGGCTCCATGCACAAGCTCTTGATTCTATTCAAAATCATCAATTTATTTATTTACATGAGGATCCGAGAGATGAAAATTTTTGAAAAAATTTTGAAATCGCTCGGAGGCTCCATGCACAAGCTCTCGATTCTATTCAAAATCATCAATTTATTTATTTACAAGAGGATCCGAGAGATGAAAATTTTTGAAAAATTTTTGAAATCGCTCGGAGGCTCCATGCACAAGCTCTCGATTCTATTCAAAATCATCAATTTATTTATTTACAAGAGTATCCGAAAGATGAAAATTTTTGAAAAATTTTTGAAATCGCTCGGAGGCTCCATGCACAAGCTCTCGATTCTATTCAAAATCATCAATTTATTTATTTACGAGAGGATCCGAAAGATGAAAATTTTTGAAAATTTTTGAAATCGCTCGGAGGCTCCATGCACAAGCTCTCGATTCTATTCAAAATCATCAATTTATTTATTTACAAGAGGATCCGAAAGATGAAAATTTTTGAAAAATTTTTGAAATCGCTCGGAGGCTCCATGCACAAGCTCTCGATTCTATTCAAAATCATCAATTTATTTATTTACAAGAGGATCCGAAAGATGAAAATTTTTGAAAAATTTTTGAAATCGCTCCGAGGCTCCATGCACAAGCTCTCGATTCTATTCAAAATCATCAATTTATTTATTTACAAGAGGATCCGAAAGATGAAAATTTTTGAAAAATTTTTGAAATCGCCCGGAGGCTCCATGCACAAGCTCTCGATTCTATTCAAAATCATCAAATTATTTATTTACAAGAGGATCCGAAAGATGAAAATTTTTGAAAAATTTTTGAAATCGCTCGGAGGCTCCATGCACAAGCTCTCGATTCTATTCAAAATCATCAATTTATTTATTTACAAGAGGATCCGAAAGACGAAAAGTTTTGAAAATTTTTTGAAATCGCTCGGAGGCTCCATGCACAAGCTCTCGATTCTATTCAAAAGCAACCATTTTTTTACAAGAGGATCCGAAAGATGAAAATTTTTGAAAATTTTTTGAAATCGCTCGGAGGCTGAATGCAAAAGTTCTCGATTCTATTCAAAATCATCAATTTATTTATTTACAAGAGGATCCGAGAGATGAAAATTTTTGAAACATTTTTGAAATCGCTCGGAGGCTCCATGCACAAGCTCTCGATTCAATTCAAAATCGTCAATTTATTTATTTACAAGAGGATCCGAAAGATGAAAATTTTTGAAAAAATTTTGAAATCGCTCGGAGGCTCCATGCACAAGCTCTCGATTCTATTCAAAATCATCAATTTATTTATTTACAAGAGGATCCGAGAGATGAAAATTTTCGAAATCGCTCGGAGGCTCCATGCACAAGCTCTCGATTCTATTCAAAATCATCAATTTATTTATTTACAAGAGGATCCGAGAGATGAAAATTTTTGAAAAAATTTTGAAATCGCTCGGAGGCTCCATGCACAAGCTCTCGATTCAATTCAAAATCATCAATTTATTTATTTACAAGAGGATCCGAAAGATGAAAATTTTTGAAAATCTTTTGAAATCGCTCGGAGGCTCCATGCACAAGCTCTCGATTCTATTCAAAATCATCAATTTATTTATTTACAAGAGGATCCGAAAGATGAAAATTTTTGAAATCGCTCGGAGGCTCCATGCACAAGCTCTTGAGTCTTTTCAAAATCATCAATTTATTTATTTACAAGAGGATCCGAAAGATGAAAATTTTTGAAAATTTTTTGAAATCGCTCGGAGGCTCCATGCACAAGCTCTCGATTCTATTCAAAATCATCAATTTATTTATTTACAAGAGGATCCGAAAGATGAAAATTTTTGAAAAATTTTTGAAATCGCTCGGAGGCTCCATGCACAAGCTCTCGATTCTATTCAAAATCATCAATTTATATATTTACAAGAGGATCCGAAAGATGAAAATTTTTGAAAATTTTTTGAAATCGCTCGGAGGCTCCATGCACAAGCTCTCGATTCTATTCAAAATCATCAATTTATTTATTTACAAGAGGATCCGAAAGATGAAAATTTTTGAAAAATTTTTGAAATCGCTCGGAGGCTCCATGCACAAGCTCTCGATTCTATTCAAAATCATCAATTTATTTATTTACAAGAGGATCCGAAAGATGAAAATTTTTGAAAAATTTTTGAAATCGCTCCGAGGCTCCATGCACAAGCTCTCGATTCTATTCAAAATCATCAATTTATTTATTTACAAGAGGATCCGAAAGATGAAAATTTTTGAAAAATTTTTGAAATCGCCCGGAGGCTCCATGCACAAGCTCTCGATTCTATTCAAAATCATCAAATTATTTATTTACAAGAGGATCCGAAAGATGAAAATTTTTGAAAAATTTTTGAAATCGCTCGGAGGCTCCATGCACAAGCTCTCGATTCTATTCAAAATCATCAATTTATTTATTTACAAGAGGATCCGAGAGATGAAAATTTTCGAAATCGCTCGGAGGCTCCATGCACAAGCTCTCGATTCTATTCAAAATCATCAATTTATTTATTTACAAGAGGATCCGAAAGATGAAAATTTTTGAAATCGCTCGGAGGCTCCATGCACAAGCTCTCGATTCTCTTCAAAATCATTAAATTATTTATTTACAAGAGGATCCGAAAGATGAAAATTTTTGAAAATTTTTTGAAATCGCTCGGAGGCTCCATGCACAAGCTCTCGATTCTATTCAAAATCATCAATTTATTTATTTACAAGAGGATCCGAAAGATGAAAATTTTTGAAAAATTTTTGAAATCGCTCGGAGGCTCCATGCACAAGCTCTCGATTCTATTCAAAATCATCAATTTATTTATTTACAAGAGGATCCGAAAGATGAAAATTTTTGAAAAATTTTTGAAATCGCTCCGAGGCTCCATGCACAAGCTCTCGATTCTATTCAAAATCATCAATTTATTTATTTACAAGAGGATCCGAAAGATGAAAATTTTTGAAAAATTTTTGAAATCGCCCGGAGGCTCCATGCACAAGCTCTCGATTCTATTCAAAATCATCAAATTATTTATTTACAAGAGGATCCGAAAGATGAAAATTTTTGAAAAATTTTTGAAATCGCTCGGAGGCTCCATGCACAAGCTCTCGATTCTATTCAAAATCATCAATTTATTTATTTACAAGAGGATCCGAGAGATGAAAATTTTCGAAATCGCTCGGAGGCTCCATGCACAAGCTCTCGATTCTATTCAAAATCATCAATTTATTTATTTACTAGAGGATCCGAAAGATGAAAATTTTTGAAATCGCTCGGAGGCTCCATGCACAAGCTCTCGATTCTATTCAAAATCATCAATTTATTTATTTACAAGAGGATCCGAAAGATGAAAATTTTTGAAAAATTTTTGAAATCGCTCGGAGGCTCCATGCACAAGCTCTCGATTCTATTCAAAATTATCAATTTATTTATTTACAAGAGGATCCGAGAGATGAAAATTTTTGAAAAATTTTTGAAATCGCTCCGAGGCTCCATGCACAAGCTCTCGATTCTATTCAAAATCATCAATTTATTTATTTACAAGAGGATCCGAAAGATGAAAATTTTTGAAAAATTTTTGAAATCGCCCGGAGGCTCCATGCACAAGCTCTCGATTCTATTCAAAATCATCAAATTATTTATTTACAAGAGGATCCGAAAGATGAAAATTTTTGAAAAATTTTTGAAATCGCTCGGAGGCTCCATGCACAAGTTCTCGATTCTATTCAAAATCATCAATTTATTTATTTACAAGAGGATCCGAAAGACGAAAATTTTTGAAAATTTTTTGAAATCGCTCGGAGGCTCCATGCACAAGCTCTCGATTCTATTCAAAAACAACCATTTTTTTTACAAGAGGATCCGAAAGATGAAAATTTTTGAAAAATTTTTGAAATCGCTCGGAGGCTCCATGCAAAAGCTCTCGATTCTTTTCAAAATCATCAATTTATTTATTTACAAGAGGATCCGAAAGATGAAAATTTTTGAAAAATTTTTGAAATCGCTCGGAGGCTCCATGCACAAGCTCTGTATTCTATTCAAAATCATCAATTTATTTATTTACAAGAGGATCCGAAAGATGAAAATTTTTGAAAAATTTTTGAAATCGCTCGGAGGCTCCATGCACAAGCTCTCGATTCTATTCAAAATCATCAATTTATTTATTTACAAGAGGATCCGAAAGATGAAAATTTTTGAAAAATTTTTGAAATCGCTCCGAGGCTCCATGCACAAGCTCTCGATTCTATTCAAAATCATCAATTTATTTATTTACAAGAGGATCCGAAAGACGAAAATTTTTGAACATTTTTTGAAATCGCTCGGAGGCTCCATGCACAAGCTCTCGATTCTATTCAAAATCATCAATTTATTTATTTACGAGAGGATCCGAAAGATGAAAATTTTTGAAAAATTTTTGCAATCGCTCGGAGGCTCCATGCACAAGCTCTCGATTCTATTCAAAATCATCAATTTACTTATTTACGAGAGGATCCGAAAGATGAAAATTTTTGAAAATTTTTTGAAATCGCTCGGAGGCTCCATGCACAAGCTCTCGATTCTATTCAAAATCATCAATTTATTTATTTACAAGAGGATCCGAAAGATGAAAATTTTTGAAAAATTTTTGAAATCGCTCGGAGGCTCCATGCACAAGCTCTCGATTCTATTCAAAATCATCAATTTATTTATTTACAAGAGGATCCGAAAGATGAAAATTTTTGAAAAATTTTTGAAATCGCTCCGAGGCTCCATGCACAAGCTCTCGATTCTATTCAAAATCATCAATTTATTTATTTACAAGAGGATCCGAAAGATGAAAATTTTTGAAAAATTTTTGAAATCGCCCGGAGGCTCCATGCACAAGCTCTCGATTCTATTCAAAATCATCAAATTATTTATTTACAAGAGGATCCGAAAGATGAAAATTTTTGAAAATTTTTTGAAATCGCTCGGAGGCTCCATGCACAAGCTCTCGATTCTATTCAAAATCATCAATTTATTTATTTACAAGAGGATCCGAGAGATGAAAATTTTTGAAAAATTTTTGAAATCGCTCGGAGGCTCCATGCACAAGCTCTCGATTCTATTCAAAATCATCAATTTATTTATTTACAAGAGTATCCGAAAGATGAAAATTTTTGAAAATTTTTTGAAATCGCTCGGAGGCTCCATGCACAAGCTCTCGATTCTATTCAAAATCATCAATTTATTTATTTACGAGAGGATCCGAAAGATGAAAATTTTTGAAAAATTTTTGAAATCGCTCGGAGGCTCCATGCACAAGCTCTCGATTCTATTCAAAATCATCAATTTATTTATTTACAAGAGGATCCGAAAGATGAAAATTTTTGAAAAATTTTTGAAATCGCTCGGAGGCTCCATGCACAAGCTCTCGATTCTATTCAAAATCATCAATTTATTTATTTACAAGAGGATCCGAAAGATGAAAATTTTTGAAAAATTTTGGAAATCGCTCCGAGGCTCCATGCACAAGCTCTCGATTCTATTCAAAATCATCAATTTATTTATTTACAAGAGGATCCGAAAGATGAAAATTTTTGAAAAATTTTTGAAATCGCCCGGAGGCTCCATGCACAAGCTCTCGATTCTATTCAAAATCATCAAATTATTTATTTACAAGAGGATCCGAAAGATGAAAATTTTTGAAAAATTTTTGAAATCGCTCGGAGGCTCCATGCACAAGCTCTCGATTCTATTCAAAATCATCAATTTATTTATTTACAAGAGGATCCGAAAGACGAAAAGTTTTGAAATTTTTTTTAAATCGCTCGGAGGCTCCATGCACAAGCTCTCGATTCTATTCAAAATCATCAATTTATTTATTTACAAGAGGATCCGAAAGACGAAAAGTTTTGAAAATTTTTTGAAATCGCTCGGAGGCTCCATGCACAAGCTCTCGATTCTATTCAAAAACAACCATTTTTTTACAAGAGGATCCGAAAGATGAAAATTTTTGAAAAATTTTTGAAATCGCTCGGAGGCTCCATGCACAAGCTCTCGATTCTATTCAAAATCATCAATTTATTTATTTACAAGAGGATCCGAGAGATGAAAATTTTTGAAAAATTTTTGAAATCGCTCCGAGGCTCCATGCACAAGCTCTCGATTCTATTCAAAATCATCAATTTATTTATTTACAAGAGGATCCGAAAGATGAAAATTTTTGAAAAATTTTTGAAATCGCCCGGAGGCTCCATGCACAAGTTCTCGATTCTATTCAAAATCATCAAATTATTTATTTACAAGAGGATCCGAAAGATGAAAATTTTTGAAAAATTTTTGAAATCGCTCGGAGGCTCCATGCACAAGCTCTCGATTCTATTCAAAATCATCAATTTATTTATTTACAAGAGGATCCGAAAGACGAAAAGTTTTGAAAATTTTTGAAATCGCTCGGAGGCTCCATGCACAAGCTCTCGATTCTATTCAAAAACAACCATTTTTTTACAAGAGGATCCGAAAGATGAAAATTTTTGAAAATTTTTTGAAATCGCTCGGAGGCTCCATGCAAAAGTTCTCGATTCTATTCAAAATCATCAATTTATTTATTTACAAGAGGATCCGAGAGATGAAAATTTTTGAAACATTTTTGAAATCGCTCGGAGGCTCCATGCACAAGCTCTCGATTCAATTCAAAATCGTCAATTTATTTATTTACAAGAGGATCCGAAAGATGAAAATTTTTGAAAAAATTTTGAAATCGCTCGGAGGCTCCATGCACAAGCTCTCGATTCTATTCAAAATCATCAATTTATTTATTTACAAGAGGATCCGAGAGATGAAAATTTTCGAAATCGCTCGGAGGCTCCATGCACAAGCTCTCGATTCTATTCAAAATCATCAATTTATCTATTTACAAGAGGATCCGAGAGATGAAAATTTTTGAAAAAATTTTGAAATCGCTCGGAGGCTCCATGCACAAGCTCTCGATTCAATTCAAAATCATCAATTTATTTATTTACAAGAGGATCCGAAAGATGAAAATTTTTGAAAATCTTTTGAAATCGCTCGGAGGCTCCATGCACAAGCTCTCGATTCTATTCAAAATCATCAATTTATTTATTTACAAGAGGATCCGAAAGATGAAAATTTTTGAAATCGCTCGGAGGCTCCATGCACAAGCTCTTGAGTCTTTTCAAAATCATCAATTTATTTATTTACAAGAGGATCCGAAAGATGAAAATTTTTGAAAAATTTTTGAAATCGCTCGGAGGCTCCATGCACAAGCTCTCGATTCTATTCAAAATCATCAATTTATTTATTTACAAGAGGATCCGAAAGATGAAAATTTTTGAAAAATTTTTGAAATCGCTCCGAGGCTCCATGCACAAGCTCTCGATTCTATTCAAAATCATCAATTTATTTATTTACAAGAGGATCCGAAAGATGAAAATTTTTGGAAATTTTTTGAAATCGCTCGGAGGCTCCATGCACAAGCTCTCGATTCTATTCAAAATCATCAATTTATTTATTTACAAGAGGATCCGAAAGATGAAAATTTTTGAAAAATTTTTGAAATCGCTCGGAGGCTCCATGCACAAGCTCTCGATTCTATTCAAAATCATCAATTTATTTATTTACAAGAGGATCCGAAAGATGAAAATTTTTGAAAAATTTTTGGAATCGCTCCGAGGCTCCATGCACAAGCTCTCGATTCTATTCAAAATCATCAATTTATTTATTTACAAGAGGATCCGAAAGATGAAAATTTTTGAAAAATTTTTGAAATCGCCCGGAGGCTCCATGCACAAGCTCTCGATTCTATTCAAAATTATCAAATTATTTATTTACAAGAGGATCCGAAAGATGAAAATTTTTGAAAAATTTTTGAAATCGCTCGGAGACTCCATGCACAAGCTCTCGATTCTATTCAAAATCATCAATTTATTTATTTACAAGAGGATCCGAGAGATGAAAATTTTCGAAATCGCTCGGAGGCTCCATGCACAAGCTCTCGATTCTATTCAAAATCATCAATTTATTTATTTACAAGAGGATCCGAAAGATGAAAATTTTTGAAATCGCTCGGAGGCTCCATGCACAAGCTCTCGATTCTATTCAAAATCATCAATTTATTTATTTACAAGAGGATCCGAAAGATGAAAATTTTTGAAAAATTTTTGAAATCGCTCGGAGGCTCCATGCACAAGCTCTCGATTCTATTCAAAATCATCAATTTATTTATTTACAAGAGGATCCGAAAGATGAAAATTTTTGAAAAATTTTTGAAATCGCTCCGAGGCTCCATGCACAAGCTCTCGATTCTATTCAAAATCATCAATTTATTTATTTACAAGAGAATCCGAAAGATGAAAATTTTTGAAAAATTTTTGAAATCGCTCCGAGGCTCCATGCACAAGCTCTCGATTCTATTCAAAATCATCAATTTATTTATTTACAAGAGGATCCGAAAGATGAAAATTTTTGAAAAATTTTTGAAATCGCCCGGAGGCTCCATGCACAAGCTCTCGATTCTATTCAAAATCATCAAATTATTTATTTACAAGAGGATCCGAAAGATGAAAATTTTTGAAAAATTTTTGAAATCGCTCGGAGGCTCCATGCACAAGCTCTCGATTCTATTCAAAATCATCAATTTATTTATTTACAAGAGGATCCGAGAGATGAAAATTTTCGAAATCGCTCGGAGGCCCCATGCACAAGCTCTCGATTCTATTCAAAATCATCAATTTATTTATTTACAAGAGGATCCGAAAGATGAAAATTTTTGAAATCGCTCGGAGGCTCCATGCACAAGCTCTCGATTCTATTCAAAATCATCAATTTATTTATTTACAAGAGGATCCGAAAGATGAAAATTTTTGAAAAATTTTTGAAATCGCCCGGAGGCTCCATGCACAAGCTCTCGATTCTATTCAAAATCATCAATTTATTTATTTACAAGAGGATCCGAGAGATGAAAATTTTCGAAATCGCTCGGAGGCTCCATGCACAAGCTCTCGATTCTATTCAAAATTATCAATTTATTTATTTACAAGAGGATCCGAGAGATGAAAATTTTTGAAAAATTTTTGAAATCGCTCCGAGGCTCCATGCACAAGCTCTCGATTCTATTCAAAATCATCAATTTATTTATTTACAAGAGGATCCGAAAGATGAAAATTTTTGGAAAATTTTTGAAATCGCTCCGAGGCTCCATGCACAAGCTCTCGATTCTATTCAAAATCATCAATTTATTTATTTACAAGAGGATCCGAAAGATGAAAATTTTTGAAAAATTTTTGAAATCGCTCGGAGGCTCCATGCACAAGCTCTCGATTCTATTCAAAATCATCAATTTATTTATTTACAAGAGGATCCGAAAGATGAAAATTTTTGAAAAATTTTTGAAATCGCTCCGAGGCTCCATGCACAAGCTCTCGATTCTATTCAAAATCATCAATTTATTTATTTACAAGAGGAACCGAAAGATGAAAATTTTTGAAAAAGTTTTGAAATCGCCCGGAGGCTCCATGCACAAGCTCTCGATTCTATTCAAAATCATCAAATTATTTATTTACAAGAGGATCCGAAAGATGAAAATTTTTGAAAAATTTTTGAAATCGCTCGGAGGCTCCATGCACAAGCTCTCGATTCTATTCAAAATCATCAATTTATTTATTTACAAGAGGATCCGAAAGACGAAAATTTTTGAAAATTTTTTGAAATCGCTCGGAGGCTCCATGCACAACCTCTCGATTCTATTCAAAAACAACAATTTTTTTTTTACAAGAGGATCCGAAAGATGAAAATTTTTGAACAATTTTTGAAATCGCTCGGAGGCTCCATGCAAAAGCTCTCGATTCTATTCAAAATCATCAATTTATTTATTTACAAGAGGATCCGAGAGATGAAAATTTTTGAAACATTTTTGAAATCGCTCGGAGGCTCCATGCACAAGCTCTCGATTCAATTCAAAATCGTCAATTTATTTATTTACAAGAGGATCCGAAAGATGAAAATTTTTGAAAAATTTTTGAAATCGCTCGGAGGCTCCATGCACAAGCTCTCGATTCTATTCAAAATCATCAATTTATTTATTTACAAGAGGATCCGAAGATGAAAATTTTTGAAATCGCTCGGAGGCTCCATGCACAAGCTCTCGAGTCTTTTCAAAATCATCAATTTATTTATTTACAAGAGGATCCGAAAGATGAAAATTTTTGAAAAATTTTTGAAATCGCTCGGAGGCTCCATGCACAAGCTCTCGATTCTATTCAAAATCATCAATTTATTTATTTACAAGAGGATCCGAAAGATGAAAATTTTTGAAAAATTTTTGAAATCGCTCCGAGGCTCCATGCACAAGCTCTCGATTCTATTCAAAATCATCAATTTATTTATTTACAAGAGGATCCGAAAGATGAAAATTTTTGAAAAATTTTTGAAATCGCCCGGAGGCTCCATGCACAAGCTCTCGATTCTATTCAAAATCAACAATTTATTTATTTACAAGAGGATCCGAGAGATGAAAATTTTCGAAATCGCTCGGAGGCTCCATGCACAAGCTCTCGATTCTATTCAAAATCATCAATTTATTTATTTACAAGAGGATCCGAGAGATGAAAATTTTCGAAACCACTCGGAGGCTCCATGCACAAGCTCTCGATTCTATTCAAAATCATCAATTTATTTATTTACAAGAGGATCCGAAAGATGAAGATTTTTGAAAAATTTTTGAAATCGCTCGGAGGCTCCATGCACAAGCTCTCGATTCTATTCAAAATCATCAATTTATTTATTTACAAGAGGATCCGAAAGATGAAAATTTTTGAAAAATTTTTGAAATCGCTCGGAGGCTCCATGCACAAGCTCTCGATTCTATTCAAAATCATCAATTTATTTATTTACAAGAGGATCCGAAAGATGAAAATTTTTGAAAAAATTTTGAAATCGGTCGGGGGCTCCATGCACAAGCTCTCGATTCTATTCAAAATCATCAATTTATTTATTTACAAGAGGATCCGAAAGATGAAAATTTTTGAAAAATTTTTGAAATCGCTCGGAGGCTCCATGCACAAGCTCTCGATTCTATTCAAAATCATCAATTTATTTATTTACAAGAGGATCCGAAAGATGAAAATTTTTGAAAAAATTTTGAAATCGGTCGGAGGCTCCATGCACAAGCTCTCGATTCTATTCAAAATCATCAATTTATTTATTTACAAGAGGATCCGAAAGATGAAAATTTTTGAAAATTTTTTGAAATCGCTCGGAGGCTCCATGCACAAGCTCTCGATTCTATTCAAAATCATCAATTTATTAATTTACAAGAGGATCCGAAAGATGAAAATTTTTGAAAAATTTTTGAAATCGCTCGGA
Source organism: Oxycera nigricornis (assembly GCA_963942545.1). NCBI lineage: Eukaryota > Metazoa > Arthropoda > Insecta > Diptera > Stratiomyidae > Oxycera > Oxycera nigricornis. The sequence continues at coordinate 27,104 of CAWWDL010000097.1, read as the reverse complement.
AACTCCATGCACAAGCTCTCGATTCTATTCAAAATCATCAATTTATTTATTTACAAGAGGATCCGAAAGATGAAAATTTTTGAAAAATTTTTGAAATCGCTCGGAGGCTCCATGCACAAGGTCTCGATTCTATTCAAAATCATCAATTTATTTATTTACAAGAGGATCCGAAAGATGAAAATTTTTGAAAATTTTTTGAAATCGCTCGGAGGCTCCATGCACAAGCTCTCGATTCTATTCAAAATCATCAATTTATTTATTTACAAGAGGATCCCAAAGATGAAAATTTTTGAAATCGCTCGGAGGCTCCATGCACAAGCTCTCGATTCTATTCAAAATCATCAATTTATTTATTTACAAGAGGATCCGAAAGATGAAAATTTTTGAAAAATTTTTGAAATCGCTCGGAGGCTCCATGCACAAGCTCTCGATTCTATTCAAAATCACCAATTTATTTATTTACAAGAGGTTTTGAGAGATGAAAATGTTTGAAAATTTTTTGAAATCGCTCGGAGGCTCCATTCACAAGCTCTCGATTCTATTCAAAATCATCAATTTATTTATTTACAAGAGGATCCGAAAGATGAAATTTTTTGAAAAATTTGTGAAATCGCTCGGAGGCTCCATGCACAAGCTCTCGATTCTATTCAAAATCATCAATTTATTTATTTACAAGAGGATCCGAAAGATGAAAATTTTTGAAAAATTTTTGAAATCGCCCGGAGGCTCCATGCACAAGCTCTCGATTCTATTTAAAATAATCAATTTATTTATTTACAAGAGGATCCGAAAAATGAAAATTTTTGAAAAATTTTTGAAATCGCTCGGAGGCTCCATGCACAAGCTCTCGATTCTATTCAAAATCATCAATTTATTTATTTACAAGAGGATCCGAGAGATGAAAATTTTTGAAAAATTTTTGAAATCGCTCGGAGGCTCCATGCACAAGCTCTCGATTCTATTTAAAATCATCAATTTATTTATTTACAAGAGGATCCGAAAAATGAAAATTTTTGAAAATTTTTTGAAATCGCTCGGAGGCTCCATGCACAAGCTCTCGATTCTATTCAAAATCATCAATTTATTTATTTACAAGAGGATCCGAGAGATGAAAATTTTTGAAAAATTTTTGAAATCGCTCGGAGGCTCCATGCACAAGCTCTCGATTCTATTTAAAATCATCAATTTATTTATTTACAAGAGGATCCGAAAAATGAAAATTTTTGAAAAATTTTTGAAATCTCTCGGAGGCTCCATGCACAAGCTCTCGATTCTATTCAAAATCATCAATTTATTTATTTACAAGAGGATCCGAGAAATGAAAATTTTTGAAAAATTTTTGAAATCGCTCGGAGGCTCCATGCACAAGCTCTCGATTCTATTTAAAATCATCAATTTATTTATTTACAAGAGGATCCGAAAAATGAAAATTTTTGAAAAATTTTTGAAATCGCTCGGAGGCTCCATGCACAAGCTCTCGATTCTATTCAAAATCATCAATTTATTTATTTACAAGAGGATCCGAGAGATGAAAATTTTTGAAAAATTTTTGAAATCGCTCGGAGGCTCCATGCACAAGCTCTCGATTCTATTCAAAATCATCAATTTATTTATTTACAAGAGGATCCGAAAGATGAAAATTTTTGAAAAATTTTTGAAATCGCTTGGAGGCTCCATGCACAAGCTCTCGATTCTATTCAAAATCATCAATTTATTTATTTACAATAGGATCCGAAAGATGAAAATTTTTGAAAAATTTTTGAAATCGCTCGGAGGCTCCATGCACAAGCTCTCGATTCTATTCAAAATCATCAATTTATTTATTTACAAGAGGATCCGAAAGATGAAAATTTTTGAAAAATTTTTGAAATCGCTCGGAAGCTCCATGCACAAGCTCTCGATTCTATTCAAAATCATCAATTTATTTATTTACAAGAGGATCCGAAAGATGAAAATTTTTGAAAATTTTTTGAAATCGCCCGGAGGCTCCATGCACAAGCCCTCGATTCTATTCAAAATCACCAATTTATTTATTTACAAGAGGATCCGAAAAATGAAAATTTTTGAAAAATTTTTGAAATCGCTCGGAGGCTCCATGCACAAGCTCTCGATTCTATTCAAAATCATCAATTTATTTATTTACAAGAGGATCCGAGAGATGAAAATTTTTGAAAATTTTTTGAAATCGCTCGGAGGCTCCATGCACAAGCTCTCGATTCTATTTAAAATCATCAATTTATTTATTTACAAGAGGATCCGAAAAATGAAAATTTTTGAAAAATTTTTGAAATCGCTCGGAGGCTCCATGCACAAGCTCTCGATTCTATTTAAAATCATCAATTTATTTATTTACAAGAGGATCCGAAAAATGAAAATTTTTGAAAATTTTTTGAAATCGCTCGGAGGCTCCATGCACAAGCTCTCGATTCTATTCAAAATCATCAATTTATTTATTTACAAGAGGATCCGAGAGATGAAAATTTTTGAAAAATTTTTGAAATCGCTCGGAGGCTCCATGCACAAGCTCTCGATTCTATTTAAAATCATCAATTTATTTATTTACAAGAGGATCCGAAAAATGAAAATTTTTGAAAAATTTTTGAAATCTCTCGGAGGCTCCATGCACAAGCTCTCGATTCTATTCAAAATCATCAATTTATTTATTTACAAGAGGATCCGAGAAATGAAAATTTTTGAAAAATTTTTGAAATCGCTCGGAGGCTCCATGCACAAGCTCTCGATTCTATTTAAAATCATCAATTTATTTATTTACAAGAGGATCCGAAAAATGAAAATTTTTGAAAAATTTTTGAAATCGCTCGGAGGCTCCATGCACAAGCTCTCGATTCTATTCAAAATCATCAATTTATTTATTTACAAGAGGATCCGAGAGATGAAAATTTTTGAAAAATTTTTGAAATCGCTCGGAGGCTCCATGCACAAGCTCTCGATTCTATTCAAAATCATCAATTTATTTATTTACAAGAGGATCCGAAAGATGAAAATTTTTGAAAAATTTTTGAAATCGCTTGGAGGCTCCATGCACAAGCTCTCGATTCTATTCAAAATCATCAATTTATTTATTTACAATAGGATCCGAAAGATGAAAATTTTTGAAAAATTTTTGAAATCGCTCGGAGGCTCCATGCACAAGCTCTCGATTCTATTCAAAATCATCAATTTATTTATTTACAAGAGGATCCGAAAGATGAAAATTTTTGAAAAATTTTTGAAATCGCTCGGAAGCTCCATGCACAAGCTCTCGATTCTATTCAAAATCATCAATTTATTTATTTACAAGAGGATCCGAAAGATGAAAATTTTTGAAAATTTTTTGAAATCGCCCGGAGGCTCCATGCACAAGCCCTCGATTCTATTCAAAATCACCAATTTATTTATTTACAAGAGGATCCGAAAAATGAAAATTTTTGAAAAATTTTTGAAATCGCTCGGAGGCTCCATGCACAAGCTCTCGATTCTATTCAAAATCATCAATTTATTTATTTACAAGAGGATCCGAGAGATGAAAATTTTTGAAAAATTTTTGAAATCGCTCGGAGGCTCCATGCACAAGCTCTCGATTCTATTTAAAATCATCAATTTATTTATTTACAAGAGGATCCGAAAAATGAAAATTTTTGAAAAATTTTTGAAATCGCTCGGAGGCTCCATGCACAAGCTCTCGATTCTATTCAAAATCATCAATTTATTTATTTACAAGAGGATCCGAGAGATGAAAATTTTTGAAAAATTTTTGAAATCGCTCGGAGGCTCCATGCACAAGCTCTCGATTCTATTTAAAATCATCAATTTATTTATTTACAAGAGGATCCGAAAAATGAAAATTTTTGAAAAATTTTTGAAATCGCTCGGAGGCTCCATGCACAAGCTCTCGATTCTATTCAAAATCATCAATTTATTTATTTACAAGAGGATCCGAGAGATGAAAATTTTTGAAAAATTTTTGAAATCGCTCGGAGGCTCCATGCACAAGCTCTCGATTCTATTTAAAATCATCAATTTATTTATTTACAAGAGGATCCGAAAGATGAAAATTTTTGAAAAATTTTTGAAATCGCTTGGAGGCTCCATGCACAAGCTCTCGATTCTATTCAAAATCATCAATTTATTTATTTACAATAGGATCCGAAAGATGAAAATTTTTGAAAAATTTTTGAAATCGCTCGGAGGCTCCATGCACAAGCTCTCGATTCTATTCAAAATCATCAATTTATTTATTTACAAGAGGATCCGAAAGATGAAAATTTTTGAAAAATTTTTGAAATCGCTCGGAAGCTCCATGCACAAGCTCTCGATTCTATTCAAAATCATCAATTTATTTATTTACAAGAGGATCCGAGAGATGAAAATTGTTGAAAAATTTTTGAAATCGTTTGGAGGCTCCATGCACAAGCTCTCGATTCTATTTAAAATCATCAATTTATTTATTTACAAGAGGATCCGAAAGATGAAAATTTTTGAAAATTTTTTGAAATCGCCCGGAGGCTCCATGCACAAGCTCTCGATTCTATTTAAAATCATCAATTTATTTATTTACAAGAGGATCCGAAAAATGAAAATTTTTGAAAATTTTTTGAAATCGCCCGGAGGCTCCATGCACAAGCTCTCGATTCTATTCAAAATCACCAATTTATTTATTTACAAGAGGATCCGAAAATTGAAAATTTTTGAAAAATTTTTGAAATCGCTCGGAGGCTCCATGCACAAGCTCTCGATTCTATTCAAAATCATCAATTTATTTATTTACAAGAGGATCCGAGAGATGAAAATTTTTGAAAATTTTTTGAAATCGCTCGGAGGCTCCATGTACAAGCTCTCGATTCTATTTAAAATCATCAATTTATTTATTTACAAGAGGATCCGAAAAATGAAAATTTTTGAAAAATTTTTGAAATCGCTCGGAGGCTCCATGCACAAGCTCTCGATTCTATTCAAAATCATCAATTTATTTATTTACAAGAGGATCCGAGAGATGAAAATTTTTGAAAATTTTTTGAAATCGCTCGGAGGCTCCATGCACAAGCTCTCGATTCTATTTAAAATCATCAATTTATTTATTTACAAGAGGATCCGAAAAATGAAAATTTTTGAAAAATTTTTGAAATCGCTCGGAGGCTCCATGCACAAGCTCTCGATTCTATTCAAAATCATCAATTTATTTATTTACAAGAGGATCCGAGAGATGAAAATTTTTGAAAAATTTTTGAAATCGCTCGGAGGCTCCATGCACAAGCTCTCGATTCTATTTAAAATCATCAATTTATTTATTTACAAGAGGATCCGAAAAATGAAAATTTTTGAAAAATTTTTGAAATCGCTCGGAGGCTCCATGCACAAGCTCTCGATTCTATTCAAAATCATCAATTTATTTATTTACAAGAGGATCCGAGAGATGAAAATTTTTGAAAAATTTTTGAAATCGCTCGGAGGCTCCATGCACAAGCTCTCGATTCTATTCAAAATCATCAATTTATTTATTTACAAGAGGATCCGAAAGATGAAAATTTTTGAAAAATTTTTGAAATCGCTTGGAGGCTCCATGCACAAGCTCTCGATTCTATTCAAAATCATCAATTTATTTATTTACAATAGGATCCGAAAGATGAAAATTTTTGAAAAATTTTTGAAATCGCTCGGAGGCTCCATGCACAAGCTCTCGATTCTATTCAAAATCATCAATTTATTTATTTACAAGAGGATCCGAAAGATGAAAATTTTTGAAAAATTTTTGAAATCGCTCGGAAGCTCCATGCACAAGCTCTCGATTCTATTCAAAATCATCAATTTATTTATTTACAAGAGGATCCGAGAGATGAAAATTGTTGAAAAATTTTTGAAATCGTTTGGAGGCTCCATGCACAAGCTCTCGATTCTATTCAAAATCATCAATTTATTTATTTACAAGAGGATCCGAAAGATGAAAATTTTTGAAAAATTTTTGAAATCGCTCGGAGGCTCCATGCACAAGCTCTCGATTCTATTCAAAATCATCAATTTATTTATTTACAAGAGGATCCGAAAGATGAAAATTTTTGAAAAATTTTTGAAATCGCTCGGAGGCTCCATGCACAAGCTCTCGATTCTATTCAAAATCATCAATTTATTTATTTACAAGAGGATCCGAAAGATGAAAATTTTTGAAAATTTTTTGAAATCGCTCGGAGGCTCCATGCACAAGCTCTCGATTCTATTCAAAATCATCAATTTATTTATTTACAAGAGGATACGAAAGATGAAAATTTTTGAAAATTTTTTGGAATCGCTCGGAGGCTCCATGCACAAGCTCTCGATTCTATTCAAAATCATCAATTTATTTATTTACAAGAGGATCCGAAAGATGAAAATCTTTGAAAAATTTTTGAAATCGCTCGGAGGCTCCATGCACAAGCTCTCGATTCTATTCAAAATCACCAATTTTCTTATTTACAAGAGGATCCGAAAGAAGAAAGTTTTTGAAAATTTTTTGAAATCGCTCAGAGGCTCCATGCACAAGCTCTCGATTCTATTCAAAATCATCAATTTATTTATTTACAAGAGGATCCGAGAGATGAAAATTGTTGAAAAATTTTTGAAATCGTTTGGAGGCTCCATGCACAAGCTCTCGATTCTATTCAAAATCATCAATTTATTTATTTACAAGAGGATCCGAAAGATGAAAATTTTTGAAAAATTTTTGAAATCGCTCGGAGGCTCCATGCACAAGCTCTCGATTCTATTCAAAATCATCAATTTATTTATTTACAAGAGGATCCGAAAGATGAAAATTTTTGAAAAATTTTTGAAATCGCTCGGAGGCTCCATGCACAAGCTCTCGATTCTATTCAAAATCATCAATTTATTTATTTACAAGAGGATCCGAAAGATGAAAATTTTTGAAAATTTTTTGAAATCGCTCGGAGGCTCCATGCACAAGCTCTCGATTCTATTCAAAATCATCAATTTATTTATTTACAAGAGGATACGAAAGATGAAAATTTTTGAAAATTTTTTGGAATCGCTCGGAGGCTCCATGCACAAGCTCTCGATTCTATTCAAAATCATCAATTTATTTATTTACAAGAGGATCCGAAAGATGAAAATTTTTGAAAAATTTTTGAAATCGCTCGGAGGCTCCATGCACAAGCTCTCGATTCTATTCAAAATCACCAATTTTCTTATTTACAAGAGGATCCGAAAGAAGAAAGTTTTTGAAAATTTTTTGAAATCGCTCAGAGGCTCCATGCACAAGCTCTCGATTCTATTCAAAATCATCAATTTATTTATTTACAAGAGGATCCGAAAGATGAAAATTTTTGAAAAATTTTTGAAATCGCTTGGAGGCTCCATGCACAAGCTCTCGATTCTATTCAAAATCATCAATTTATTTATTTACAATAGGATCCGAAAGATGAAAATTTTTGAAAAATTTTTGAAATCGCTCGGAGGCTCCATGCACAAGCTCTCGATTCTATTCAAAATCATCAATTTATTTATTTACAAGAGGATCCGAAAGATGAAAATTTTTGAAAATTTTTTGAAATCGCTCGGAAGCTCCATGCACAAGCTCTCGATTCTATTCAAAATCATCAATTTATTTATTTACAAGAGGATCCGAGAGATGAAAATTGTTGAAAAATTTTTGAAATCGTTTGGAGGCTCCATGCACAAGCTCTCGATTCTATTCAAAATCATCAATTTATTTATTTACAAGAGGATCCGAAAGATGAAAATTTTTGAAAAATTTTTGAAATCGCTTGGAGGCTCCATGCACAAGCTCTCGATTCTATTCAAAATCATCAATTTATTTATTTACAAGAGGATCCGAAAGATGAAAATTTTTGAAAAATTTTTGAAATCGCTCGGAGGCTCCATGCACAAGCTCTCGATTCTATTCAAAATCATCAATTTATTTATTTACAAGAGGATCCGAAAGATGAAAATTTTTGAAAATTTTTTGAAATCGCCCGGAGGCTCCATGCACAAGCTCTCGATTCTATTTAAAATCATCAATTTATTTATTTACAAGAGGATCCGAAAAATGAAAATTTTTGAAAAATTTTTGAAATCGCTCGGAGGCTCCATGCACAAGCTCTCGATTCTATTCAAAATCATCAATTTATTTATTTACAAGAGGATCCGAGAGATGAAAATTTTTGAAAAATTTTTGAAATCGCTCGGAGGCTCCATGCACAAGCTCTCGATTCTATTCAAAATCATCAATTTATTTATTTACAAGAGGATCCGAAAGATGAAAATTTTTGAAAAATTTTTGAAATCGCTTGGAGGCTCCATGCACAAGCTCTCGATTCTATTCAAAATCATCAAATTATTTATTTACAAAAGGATCCGAAAGATGAAAATTTTTGAAAAATTTTTAAAATCGCTCGGAGGCTCCATGCACAAGCTCTCGATTCTATTCAAAATCATCAATTTATTTATTTACAAGAGGATCCGAAAGATGAAAATTTTTGAAAAATTTTTGAAATCGCTCGGAAGCTCCATGCACAAGCTCTCGATTCTATTCAAAATCATCAATTTATTTATTTACAAGAGGATCCGAGAGATGAAAATTGTTGAAAAATTTTTGAAATCGTTTGGAGGCTCCATGCACAAGCTCTCGATTCTATTCAAAATCATCAATTTATTTATTTACAAGAGGATCCGAAAGATGAAAATTTGTGAAAATTTTTTGAAATCGCTCGGAGGCTCCATGCACAAGCTCTCGATTCTATTCAAAATCATCAATTTATTTATTTACAAGAGGATCCGAAAGATGAAAATTTTTTAAAAATTTTTGAAATCGCTCGGAGGCTCCATGCACAAGCTCTCGATTCTATTCAAAATCATCAATTTATTTATTTACAAGAGGATCCGAAAGATGAAAATTTTTGAAAAATTTTTGAAATCGCTCAGAGGCTCCATGCACAAGCTCTCGATTCTATTCAAAATCATCAATTTATTTATTTACAAGAGGATTCGAAAGATGAAAATTTTTGAAAAATTTTTGAAATCGCTCGGAGGCTCCATGCACAAGCTCTCGATTCTATTCAAAATCATCAATTTATTTATTTACAAGAGGATCCGAAAGATTAAAATTTTTGAAAAATTTTTGAAATCGCTCGGAGGCTCCATGCACAAGCTCTCGATTCTATTCAAAATCATCAATTTATTTATTTACAAGAGGATCCGAAAGATGAAAATTTTTGAAAATTTTTTGAAATCGCTCGGAGGCTCCATGCACAAGCTCTCGATTCTATTCAAAATCATCAATTTATTTATTTACAAGAGGATCCGAAAGATGAAAATTTTTGAAAAATTTTTGAAATCGCTCGGAGGCTCCATGCACAAGCTCTCGATTCTATTCAAAATCACCAATTTATTTATTTACAAGAGGATCCGAGAGATGAAAATTTTTGAAATTTTTTTGAAATCGCTCATAGGCTCCATGCACAACCTCTCGATTCTATTCAAAATCATCAATTTATTTATTTGCAAGAGGATCCGAAAGATGAAATTTTTGAAAAAATTTTGAAATCGCTCGGAGGCTCCATGCACAAGCTCTCGATTCTATTCAAAATCATCAATTTATTTATTTACAAGAGGATCCGAAAGATGAAAAGTTTTGAAATTTTTTTGAAATCGCTCGGAGGCTCCATGCACAAGCTCTCGATTCTATTCAAAATCATCAATTTATTTATTTACAACAGGATCCGAAAGATGAAAATTGTTGAAAATTTTTTGAAATCGCTCGGAGGCTCCATGGACAAGCTCTCGATTCTATTCAAAATCATCAATTTATTTATTTACAAGAGGATCCGAAAGATGAAAATTTTTGAAATTTTTTTGAAATAGCTCGGAGGCTCCATGCACAAGCTCTCGATTCTATTCAAAATCATCAATTTATTTATTTACAAGAGAATCCGAGAGATGAAAATTTTTGAAAATTTTTTGAAATCGCTCAGAGGCTCCATGCACAAGCTCTCGATTCTATTCAAAATCATCAATTTATTTATTTACAAGAGGATCCGAGAGATGAAAATTTTTGAAAAAAATTTGAAATCGCTCGGAGGTTCCATGCACAAGCTCTCGATTCTATTCAAAATCATCAATTTATTTATTTACAAGAGGATCCGAGAGATGAAAATTTTTGAAAAATTTTCGAAATCGCTCGGAGGCTCCATGCACAAGCTCTCGATTCTATTCAAAATCATCAACTTATTTATTTACAAGAGGATCCGAGAGATGAAAATTTTTGAAAATTTTTTGAAATCGCTCGGAGGCTCCATGCACAAGCTCTCGATTCTATACAAAATCATCAATTTATTTATTTACAAGAGGATCCGAAAGATGAAAATTTTTGAAAAATTTTTGAAACCGCTCGGAGGCTCCATGCACAAGCTCTCGATTCTATTCAAAATCATCAATTTATTTATTTACAAGAGGATCCGAAAGATGAAAATTTTTGAAAAATTTTTGAAATCGCTCGGAGGCTCCATGGAAAAGCTCTCGATTCTATTCAAAATCATCAATTTATTTATTTACAAGAGGATCCGAGAGATGAAAATTTTTGAAAAATTTTTGAAATCGCCCGGAGGCTCCATGCACAAGCTCTCGATTCTATTCAAAATCATCAACTTATTTATTTACAAGAGGATCCGAGAGATGAAAATTTTTGAAATCGCTCGGAGGCTCGATGCACAAGCTCTCGATTCTATTCAAAATCATCAATTTATTTATTTACAAGAGGATCGGAAAGATGAAAATTTTTGAAAAAATTTTGAAATCGCTCGGAGGCTCCAAGCACAAGCTCTCGATTCTATTCAAAATCATCAATTTATTTATTTACAAGAGGATCCGAAAGATGAAAATTTTTGAAATTTTTTTGAAATCGCTCGGAGGCCCCATGCACAAGCTCTCGATTCTATTCAAAATCATCAATTTATTTATTTACAAGAGGATCCGAAAGATGAAAATTTTTGAAAATTTTTCGAAATCGCTCGGAGGCTCCATGCACAAGCTCTCGATTCTATTCAAAATCATCAATTTATTTATTTGCAAGAGGATCCGAAAGATGAAATTTTTGAAAAATTTTTGAAATCGCTCGGAGGCTCCATGCACAAGCTCTCGATTCTATTCAAAATCATCAATTTATTTATTTACAAGAGGATCCGAAAAATGAAATTTTTTGAAATTTTTTTGAAATCGCTCGGAGGCTTCATGCACAAGCTCTCGATTCTATTCAAAATCATCAATTTATTTATTTACAAGAGGATCCGAGAGATGAAAATTTTTGAAAAATTTTTGAAATCGCCCGGAGGCTCCATGCACAAGCTCTCGATTCTATTCAAAATCATCAACTTATTTATTTACAAGAGGATCCGAGAGATGAAAATTTTTGAAATCGCTCGGAGGCTCGATGCACAAGCTCTCGATTCTATTCAAAATCATCAATTTATTTATTTACAAGAGGATCGGAAAGATGAAAATTTTTGAAAAAATTTTGAAATCGCTCGGAGGCTCCAAGCACAAGCTCTCGATTCTATTCAAAATCATCAATTTATTTATTTACAAGAGGATCCGAAAGATGAAATTTTTTGAAATTTTTTTGAAATCGCTCGGAGGCCCCATGCACAAGCTCTCGATTCTATTCAAAATCATCAATTTATTTATTTACAAGAGGATCCTAAAGATGAAAATTTTTGAAAATTTTTTGAAATCGCTCGGAGGCTCCACGCACAAGCTCTCGATTCTATTCAAAATCATCAATTTATTTATTTACAAGAGGATCCGAGAGATGAAAATTTTTGAAAATTTTTTGAAATCGCTCGGAGGCTCCATGCACAAGCTCTCGATTCTATTCAAAATCATCAATTTATTTATTTACAAGAGGATCCGAGAGATGAAAATTTTTGAAAAATTTTTGAAATCGCCCGGAGGCTCCATGCACAAGCTCTCGATTCTATTCAAAATCATCAATTTATTTATTTACAAGAGGATCCGAGAGATGAAAATTTTTGAAATCGCTCGGAGGCTCCATGCACAAGCTCTCGATTCTATTCAAAATCATCAATTTATTTATTTACAAGAGGATCCGAAAGATGAAAATTTTTGAAAATTTTTTGAAATCGCTCGGAGGCTCCATGCACAAGCTCTCGATTCTATTCAAAATCATCAATTTATTTATTTACAAGAGGATCCGAGAGATGAAAATTTTTGAAAAATTTTTGAAATCGCTCGGAGGCTCCATGCACAAGCTCTCGATTCTATTCAAAATCATCAATTTATTTATTTACAAGAGGATCCGAGAGATGAAAATTTTTGAAAAATTTTTGAAATCGCTCGGAGGCTCCATGCACAAGCTCTCGATTCTATTCAAAATCATCAATTTATTTATTTGCAAGAGGATCCGAAAGATGACATTTTTGAAAAATTTTTGATATCGCTCGGAGGCTCCATGCACAAGCTCTCGATTCTATTCAAAATCATCAATTTATTCATTTACAAGAGGATCCGAAAAATGAAATTTGTTGAAATTTTTTTGAAATCGCTCGGAGGTTCCATGCACAAGCTCTCGATTCTATTCAAAATCATCAATTTATTTATTTACAAGAGGATCCGAGAGATGAAAATTTTTGAAAAATTTTCGAAATCGCTCGGAGGCTCCATGCACAAGCTCTCGATTCTATTCAAAATCATCAACTTATTTATTTACAAGAGGATCCGAGAGATGAAAATTTTTGAAAATTTTTTGAAATCGCTCGGAGGCTCCATGCACAAGCTCTCGATTCTATTCAAAATCATCAATTTATTTATTTACAAGAGGATCCGAAAGATGAAAATTTTTGAAAAAATTTTGAAATCGCTCGGAGGCTCCATGCACAAGCTCTCGATTCTATTCAAAATCATCAATTTATTTATTTACAAGAGGATCCGAAAAATGAAAATTTTTGAAAAATTTTTGAAATCGCTCGGAGGCTCCATGGAAAAGCTCTCGATTCTATTCAAAATCATCAATTTATTTATTTACAAGAGGATCCGAGAGATGAAAATTTTTGAAAAATTTTTGAAATCGCTCGGAGGCTCCATGCACAAGCTCTCGATTCTATTCAAAATCATCAACTTATTTATTTACAAGAGGATCCGAGAGATGAAAATTTTTGAAATCGCTCGGAGGCTCCATGCACAAGCTCTCGATTCTATTCAAAATCATCAATTTATTTATTTACAAGAGGATCGGAGAGATGAAAATTTTTGAAAAAATTTTGAAATCGCTCGGAGGCTCCAAGCACAAGCTCTCGATTCTATTCAAAATCATCAATTTATTTATTTACAAGAGGATCCGAAAGATGAAATTTTTTGAAATTTTTTTGAAATCGCTCGGAGGCCCCATGCACAAGCTCTCGATTCTATTCAAAATCATCAATTTATTTATTTACAAGAGGATCCGAAAGATGAAAATTTTTGAAAAATTTTTGAAATCGCTCGGAGGCTCCATGCACAAGCTCTCGATTCTATTCAAAATCATCAATTTATTTATTTGCAAGAGGATCCGAAAGATGAAATTTTTGAAAAAATTTTGAAATCGCTCGGAGGCTCCATGCACAAGCTCGCGATTCTATTCAAAATCATCAATTTATTTATTTACAAGAGGATCCGAAAAATGAAATTTTTTGAAAATTTTTTGAAATCGCTCGGAGGCTCCATGCACAAGCTCTCGATTCTATTCAAAATCATCAATTTATTTATTTACAAGAGGATCCGAGAAATGAAAATTTTTCAAAAAATTTGAAATCGCTCAGAGGCTCCATGCACAAGCTCTCGATTCTATTCAAAATCATCAATTTCTTTATTTACAAGAGGATCCTAAAGATGAAAATTTTTGAAAATTTTTTGAAATCGCTCGGAGGCTCCATGCACAAGCTCTCGATTCTATTCAAAATCATCAATTTTTTTATTTACAAGAGGATCCGAGAGATGAAAATTTTTGAAAAATTTTTGAAATCGCTCGGAGGCTCCATGCACAAGCTCTCGATTCTATTCAAAATCATCAATTTATTTATTTACAAGAGGATCCGAGAGATGAAAATTTTTGAAAAATTTTTGAAATCGCTCGGAGGCTCCATGCACAAGCTCTCGATTCTATTCAAAATCATCAATTTATTTATTTACAAGAGGATCCGAGAGATAAAAATGTTTGAAAAATTTTTGAAATCGCTCAGAGGCTCCATGCACAAGCTCTCGATTCTATTCAAAATCATCAATTTATTTATTTACAAGAGGATCCGAAAAATGAAAATTTTTGAAAATTTTTTGAAATCGCTCGGAGGCTCCATGCACAAGCTCTCGATTCTATTCAAAATCATCAATTTATTTATTTACAAGAGGATCCGAGAGATGAAAATTTTTGAAAAATTTTTGAAATCGCTCGGAGGCTCCATGCACAAGCTCTCGATTCTATTCAAAATCATCAATTCATTTAATTACAAGAGGATCCGAGAGATGAAAATTTTTGAAAATTTTTTGAAATCGCTCGGAGGCTCCATGCACAAGCTCTCGATTCTATTCAAAATCATCAATTTATTTATTTACAAGAGGATCCGAAAAATGAAATTTTTTCAAATTTTTTTGAAATTGCTCGGAGGCTCCATGCACAAGCTCTCGATTCTATTCAAAATCATCAATTTATTTATTTACAAGAGGATCCAAGAGATGAAAATTTTTGAAAAAATTTGAAATCGCTCAGAGGCTCCATGCACAAGCTCTCGATTCTATTCAAAATCATCAATTTCTTTATTTACAAGAGGATCCTAAAGATGAAAATTTTTGAAATTTTTTTGAAATCGCTCGGAGGCTCCATGCACAAGCTCTCGATTCTATTCAAAATCATCAATTTATTTATTTACAAGAGGATCCGAGAGATGAAAATTTTTGAAATCGCTCGGAGGCTCCATGCACAAGCTCTCGATTCTATTCAAAATCATCAATTTATTTATTTACAAGAGGATCCGAGAGATGAAAATTTTTGAAAAAATTTGAAATCGCTCAGAGGCTCCATGCACAAGCTCTCGATTCTATTCAAAATCATCAATTTCTTTATTTACAAGAGGATCCTAAAGATGAAAATTTTTGAACATTTTTTTAAATCGCTCGGAGGCTCCATGCACAAGCTCTCGATTCTATTCAAAATCATCAATTTATTTATTTACAAGAGGATCCGAGAGATGAAAATTTTTGAAAATTTTTTGTAATCGCTCGGAGGCTCCATGCACAAGCTCTCGATTCTATTCAAAATCATCAATTTATTTATTTACAAGAGGATCCGAGAGATGAAAATTTTTGAAAAACTTTTGAAATCGCTCGGAGGCTCCATGCACAAGCTCTCGATTCTATTCAAAATCATCAATTTATTTATTTACAAGAGGATCCGAGAGATGAAAATTTTTGAAAATTTTTTGAAATCGCTCGGAGGCTCCATGCACAAGCTCTCGATTCTATTCAAAATCATCAATTTATTTATTTACAAGAGGATCCGAGAGATGAAAATTTTTGAAAAACTTTTGAAATCGCTCGGAGGCTCCATGCACAAGCTCTCGATTCTATTCAAAATCATCAATTTATTCATTTACAAGAGGATCCGAAAGATGAAAATTTTTGAAAATTTTTTGAAATCGCTCGGAGGCTCCATGCACAAGCTCTCGATTCTATTCAAAATCATCAATTTATTTATTTACAAGAGGATCCGAGAGATGAAAATTTTTGAAAATTTTTTGAAATCGTTCGGAGGCTCCATGCACAAGCTCTCGATTCTATTCAAAATCATCAATTTATTTATTTACAAGAGGATCCGAGAGATGAAAATTTTTGAAAAACTTTTGAAATCGCTCGGAGGCTCCATGCACAAGCTCTCGATTCTATTCAAAATCATCAATTTATTCATTTACAAGAGGATCCGAAAGATGAAAATGTTTGAAAAATTTTTGAAATCGCTCGGAGGCTGCATGCACAAGCTCTCGATTCTATTCAAAATCATCAATTTATTTATTTACAAGAGGATCCGAAAGATGAAAATTTTTGAAAAATTTTTGAAATCGCTCGGAGGCTCCATGCACAAGCTCTCGATTCTATTCAAAATCATCAATTTATTTATTTGCAAGAGGATCCGAAAGATGAAATTTTTGAAAAATTTTTGAAATCGCTCGGAGGCTCCATGCACAAGCTCTCGATTCTATTCAAAATCATCAATTTATTTATTTACAAGAGGATCCGAAAAATGAAATTTTTTGAAATTTTTTTGAAATCGCTAGGAGGCTCCATGCACAAGCTCTCGATTCTATTCAAAATCATCAATTTATTTATTTACAAGAGGATCCGAGAGATGAAAATTTTTGAAAAAATTTGAAATCGCTCAGAGGCTCCATGCACAAGCTCTCGATTCTATTCAAAATCATCAATTTCTTTATTTACAAGAGGATCCTAAAGATGAAAATTTTTGATTATTTTTTGAAATCGCTCGGAGGCTCCATGCACAAGCTCTCGATTCTATTCAAAATCATCAATTTATTTATTTACAAGAGGATCCGAAAGATGAAAATTTTTGAAAAATTTTTGAAATCGCTCGCAGGCTCCACGCACAAGCTCTCGATTCTATTCAAAATCATCAATTTATTTATTTGCAAGAGGATCCGAAAGATGAAATTTTTGAAAAATTTTTGAAATCGCTCGGAGTCTCCATGCACAAGCTCTCGATTCTATTCAAAATCATCAATTTATTTATTTACAAGAGGATCCGAAAAATGAAATTTTTTGAAATTTTTTTGAAATTGCTCGGAGGCTCCATGCACAAGCTCTCAATTCTATTCAAAATCATCAATTTATTTATTTACAAGAGGATCCGAGAGATGAAAATTTTTGAAAAAATTTGAAATCGCTCAGAGGCTCCATGCACAAGCTCTCGATTCTATTCAAAATCATCAATTTCTTTATTTACAAGAGGATCCTAAAGATGAAAATTTTTGAAAATTTTTTGAAATCGCTCGGACGCTCCATGCACAAGCTCTCGATTCTATTCAAAATCATCAATTTATTTATTTACAAGAGGATCCGAGAGATGAAAATTTTTGAAATTTTTTTGAAATCGCTTGGAGGCTCCATGCTCAAGCTCTCGATTCTATTCAAAATCATCAATTTATTTATTTACAAGAGGATCCGAAAGATGAAAATTTTTGAAAATTTTTTGAAATCGTTCGGAGGCTCCATGCACAAGCTCTCGATTCTATTCAAAATCATCAATTTATTTATTTACAAGAGGATCCGAGAGATGAAAATTTTTGAAAAATTTTTGAAATCGCTCGGAGGCTCCATGCACAAGCTCTCGATTCTATTCAAAATCATCAATTTATTTATTTACAAGAGGATCCAAGAGATGAAAATTTTTGAAAAAATTTGAAATCGCTCAGAGGCTCCATGCACAAGCTCTCGATTCTATTCAAAATCATCAATTTCTTTATTTACAAGAGGATCCTAAAGATGAAAATTTTTGAAAATTTTTTGAAATCGCTCGGAGGCTCCATGCACAAGCTCTCGATTCTATTCAAAATCATCAATTTATTTATTTACAAGAGGATCCGAGAGATGAAAATTTTTGAAAAATTTTTGAAATCGCTCGGAGGCTCCATGCACAAGCTCTCGATTCTATTCAAAATCATCAATTTATTTATTTACAAGAGGATCCGAAAAATGAAATTTTTTGAAATTTTTTTGAAATTGCTCGGAGGCTCCATGCACAAGCTCTCGATTCTATTCAAAATCATCAATTTATTTATTTACAAGAGGATCCGAGAGATGAAATTTTTTGAAAAAATTTGAAATCGCTCAGAGGCTCCATGCACAAGCTCTCGATTCTATTCAAAATCATCAATTTCTTTATTTACAAGAGGATCCTAAAGATGAAAATTTTTGAAAATTTTTTGAAATCGCTCGGAGGCTCCATGCACAAGCTCTCGATTCTATTCAAAATCATCAATTTATTTATTTACAAGAGGATCCGAGAGATGAAAATTTTTGAAAAATTTTTGAAATCGCTCGGAGGCTCCATGCACAAGCTCTCGATTCTATTCAAAATCATCAATTTATTTATTTACAAGAGGATCCGAAAGATGAAAATTTTTGAAAATTTTTTGAAATCGCTCGGAGGCTCCATGCACAAGCTCTCGATTCTATTCAAAATCATCAATTTATTTATTTACAAGAGGATCCGAGAGATGAAAATTTTTGAAAAATTTTTGAAATCGCTCGGAGGCTCCATGCACAAGCTCTCGATTCTATTCAAAATCATCAATTTATTTATTTACAAGAGGATCCGAAAGATGAAAATTTTTGAAAAATTTTTGAAATCGCTCGGAGGCTCCATGCACAAGCTCTCGATTCTATTCAAAATCATCAATTTATTTATTTACAAGAGGATCCTAGAGATGAAAATTTTTGAAAAATTTTTGAAATCGCTAGGAGGCTCCATGCACAAGCTCTCGATTCTATTCAAAATCATCAATTTATTTATTTACAAGAGGATCCGAGAGATGAAAATTTTTGAAAAACTTTTGAAATCGCTCGGAGGCTCCATGCACAAGCTCTCGATTCTATTCAAAATCATCAATTTATTCATTTACAAGAGGATCCGAAAGATGAAAATTTTTGAAAATTTTTTGAAATCGCTCGGAGGCTGCATGCACAAGCTCTCGATTCTATTCAAAATCATGAATTTATTTATTTACAAGAGGATCCGAAAGATGAAAATTTTTGAAAAATTTTTGAAATCGCTCGGAGGCTCCATGCACAAGCTCTCGATTCTATTCAAAATCATCAATTTATTTATTTGCAAGAGGATCCGAAAGGTGAAATTTTTGAAAAATTTTTGAAATCGCTCGGAGGCTCCATGCACAAGCTCTCGATTCTATTCAAAATCATCAATTTATTTATTTACAAGAGGATCCGAAAAATGAAATTTTTTGAAATTTTTTTGAAATCGCTAGGAGGCTCCATGCACAAGCTCTCGATTCTATTCAAAATCATCAATTTATTTATTTACAAGAGGATTCGAGAGATGAAAATTTTTGAAAAAATTTGAAATCGCTCAGAGGCTCCATGCACAAGCTCTCGATTCTATTCAAAATCATCAATTTCTTTATTTACAAGAGGTTCCTAAAGATGAAAATTTTTGAACATTTTTTGAAATCGCTCGGAGGCTCCATGCACAAGCTCTCGATTCTATTCAAAATCATCAATTTATTTATTTACAAGAGGATCCGAGAGATGAAAATTTTTGAAAATTTTTTGAAATCGCTCGGAGGCTCCATGCACAAGCTCTCGATTCTATTCAAAATCATCAATTTATTTATTTACAAGAGGATCCGAGAGATGAAAATTTTTGAAAATTTTTTGAAATCGCTCGGAGGCTCCATGCACAAGCTCTCGATTCTATTCAAAATCATCAATTTATTTATTTACAAGAGGATCCGAGAGATGAAAATTTTTGAAAAATTTTTGAAATCGCTCGGAGGCTCCATGCACAAGCTCTCGATTCTATTCAAAATCATCAATTTATTTATTTACAAGAGGATCCAAAAGATGAAGATTTTTGAAAAATTGTTGAAATCGCTCGGAGGCTCCATGCACAAGCCCTCGATTCTATTCAAAATCATCAATTTATTTATTTACAAGAGGATCCGAGAGATGAAAATTTTTGAAAAATTTTTGAAATCGCTCGGAGGCTCCATGCACAAGCTCTCGATTCTATTCAAAATCATCAATTTATTTATTTACAAGAGGATCCGAGAGATGAAAATTTTTGAAAAACTTTTGAAATCGCTCGGAGGCTCCATGCACAAGCTCTCGATTCTATTCAAAATCATCAATTTATTTATTTACAAGAGGATCCGAGAGATGAAAATTTTTCAAAAATTTTTGAAATCGCTCGGTGGCTCCATGCACAAGCTCTCGATTCTATTCAAAATCATCAATTTATTTATTTACAAGAGGATCGGAAAGACGAAAATTTTTGGAAAATTTTTGAAATCGCTCAGAGGCTCCATGCACAAGATCTCGATTCTATTCAAAATCATCAATTTATTTATTTACAAGAGGATCCGAGAGATGAAAATTTTTCAAAAATTTTTGAAATCGCTCGGTGGCTCCATGCACAAGCTCTCGATTCTATTCAAAATCATCAATTTATTTATTTACAAGAGGATCGGAAAGACGAAAATTTTTGAAAAATTTTTGAAATCGCTCAGAGGCTCCATGCACAAGATCTCGATTCTATTCAAAACCATCAATTTATTTATTTACAAGAGGATCCGAGAGATGAAAATTTGTGAAAATTTTTGAAATCGCTCGGAGGCTCCATGCACAAGCTCTCGATTCTATTCAAAATCATCAATTTATTTATTTCCAAGAGGATCCTAAAGATGAAAATTTTTGAAAATTTTTTGAAATCGCTCGGAGGCTCCATGCACAAGCTCTCGATTCCATTCAAAATCATCAATTTATTTATTTACAAGAGGATCCGAAAAATGAAAATTTTTGAAAAATTTTTGAAATCGCTCGGAGGCTCCATGCACAAGCTCTCGATTCTATTCAAAATCATCAATTTATTTATTTACACGAGGATCCGAAAGATGAAAATTTTTGAAATTTTTTTGAAATAGCTCGGAGGCTCCATGCACAAGCTCTCGATTCTATTCAAAATCATCAATTTATTTATTTACAAGAGGATCCGAGAGATGAAAATTTTTGAAAAATTTTTGAAATCGCTCGGAGGCTCCATGCACAAGCTTTCGATTCTATTCAAACTCATCAATTTATTTATTTACAAGAGGATCCGAGAGATGAAAATTGTTGAAAAATTTTTGAAATCGCTCGGAGGCTCCATGCACAAGCTCTCGATTCTATTCAAAATCATCAATTTATTTATTTACAAGAGGATCCGAAAGATGAAAGTTTTTGAAAAAATTTTGAAATCGCTCGGGGGCTCCATGCACAAGCTCTCGATTCTATTCAAAATCATCAATTTATTTATTTACAAGAGGATCCGAGAGATGAAAATTTTTGAAAAATTTTTGAAATCGCTCGGAGGCTCCATGAACAAGCTCTCGATTCTATTCAAAATCATCAATCAATTTATTTACAAGAGGATCCGAAAGATGAAAATTTTTGAAAAATTTTTGAAATCGCTCGAAGGCTCCATGCACAAGCTCTCGATTCTATTCAAAATCATCAATTTATTTATTTACAAGAGGATCCGAAAGCTGAAAATTTTTCAAAAATTTTTGAATTCGCTCGGAGGCTTCATGCACAAGCTCTCGATTCTATTCAAAATCACCAATTTATTTATTTACAAGAGGATCCGAGAGATGAAAATTTTTGAAATTTTTTTGTAATCGCTCGGAGGCTCCATGCACAAGCTCTCGATTCTATTCAAGATCATCAATTTGTTTATTTACAAGAGGATCCGAAAGATGAAAATTTTTGAAAAATTTTTGAAATCGCTCGGAGACTCCATGCACAAGCTCTCGATTCTATTCAAAATCATCAATTTATTTATTTACAAGAGGATCCGAAAGATGAAAATTTTTGAAAAAATTTTGAAATCGCTCGGAGGCTCCATGCACAAGCTCTCGATTCCATTCAAAATCATCAATTTATTTATTTACAGGAGGATCCGTAAGATGAAAATTTTTTAAAATCGCCCGGAGGCTCCATGCACAAGCTCTCGATTCTATTCAAAATCATCAATTTATTTATTTACAAGAGGATCCGAAAGATGAAAATTTTTGAAAAATTTTTGAAATCGCTTGGAGGCTCCATGCACAAGCTCTCGATTCTACTCAAAATCATCAATTAATTTATTTACAAGAGGATCCGAAAGATGAAAATATTTGAAATTTTTTTGAAATCGCTCAGAGGCTCCATGCACAAGCTCTCGATTCTATTCAAAATCATCAATTTATTTATTTACAAGAGGATTCGAAAGATGAAAGTTTTTGAAAAAAATTTGAAATCGCTCGGAGGCTCCATACACAAGCTCTCGATTCTATTCAAAATCATCAATTTATTTATTTACAAGAGGATCCGAAAGATGAAAATTTTTGAAAATTTTTTCAAATCGCTCGGAGGCTCCATGCACAAGCTCTCGATTCTTTTCAAAATCATCAATTTATTTATTTACAAGAGGATCCTAGAGATGAAAATTTTTGAAAAATTTTTGAAATCGCTCGGAGGCTCCATGCACAAGCTCTAGATTCCATTCAAAATCATCAATTTATTTATTTACAAGAGGATCCGAAAGATGAAAATTTTTGAAAATTTTTTGAAATAGCTCGGAGGCTCCATGCACAAGCTCTCGATTCTATTCAAAATCATCAATTTATTTATTTACAAGAGGATCCGAGAGATGAAAATTTTTGAAAAATTTTTGAAATCGCTCGGAGGCTCCATGAACAAGCTCTCGATTCTTTCCAAAATCATCAATCAATTTATTTACAAGAGGATCCGAAAGATGAAAATTTTTGAAAAATTTTTGAAATCGCTCGAAGGCTCCATGCACAAGCTCTCGATTCTATTCAAAATCATCAATTTATTTATTTACAAGAGGATCCGAAAGATAAAAATTTTTCAAAACTTTTTGAATTCGCTCGGAGGCTCCATGCACAAGCTCTCGATTCTATTCAAAATCACCAATTTATTTATTTACAAGAGGATCCGAGAGATGAAAATTTTTGAAATTTTTTTGTAATCGCTCGGAGGCTCCATGCACAAGCTCTCGATTCTATTCAAGATCATCAATTTGTTTATTTACAAGAGGATCCGAAAGATGAAAATGTTTGAAAAATTTTTGAAATCGCTCGGAGGCTCCATGCACAAGCTCTCGATTCTATTCAAAATCATCAATTTATTTATTTACAAGAGGATCCGAAAGATGAAAATTTTTGAAAAAATTTTTAAATCGCTCGGAGGCTCCATGCACAAGCTCTCGATTCCATTCAAAATCATCAATTTATTTATTTACAGGAGGATCCGAAAGATGAAAATTTTTGAAAATTTTTTGAAATCGCCCGAAGGCTCCATGCACAAGCTCTCGATTCTATTCAAAATCATCAATTTATTTATTTACAAGAGGATCCGAAAGATGAAAATTTTTGAAAAAATTTTGAAATCGCTTGGAGGCTCCATGCACAAGCTCTCGATTCTACTCAAAATCATCAATTTATTTATTTACAAGAGGATCCGAAAGATGAAAATATTTGAAATTTTTTTTGAAATCGCTCAGAGGCTTCATGCACAAGCTCTCGATTCTATTCAAAATCATCAATTTATTTATTTACAAGAGGATCCGAAAGATGAAAATTTTTGAAAATTTTTTGAAATCGCTCGGAGGCTCCATGCACAAGCTCTCGATTCTATTCAAAATCATCAATTTATTTATTTACAAGAGGATCCGAGAGATGAAAATTTTTGAAAAATTTTTGAAATCGCTCGGAGTCTCCATGCACAAGCTCTCGATTCTATTCAAAATCATCAATTTATTTATTTACAAGAGGATCCGAAAGATGAAAATTTTTGAAAAATTTTTGAAATCGCTTGGAGGCTCCATGCACAAGCTCTCGATTCTATTCAAAATGATCAATTTATTTATTTACAAGAGGATCCGAAAGATGAAAATTTTTGAAAAATTTTTGAAATCGCTCGGAGGCTCCATGCACAAGCTCTCGATTCTATTCAAAATCATCAATTTATTTATTTACAAGAGGATCCGAGAGATGAAAATGTTTGAAAAATTTTTGAAATCGCTCGGAGACTCCATGCACAAGCTCTCGATTCTATTCAAAATCATCAATTTATTTATTTACAAGAGGATCCGAGAGATGAAAATTTTTGAAAAACTTTTGAAATCGCTCGGAGGCTCCATGCACAAGCTCTCGATTCTATTCAAAATCATCAATTTATTTATTTACAAGAGGATCCGAAAGATGAAAATTTTTGAAAATTTTTTGAAATCGCTCGGAGGCTGCATGCACAAGCTCTCGATTCTATTCAAAATCATCAATTTATTTATTTACAAGAGGATCCGAGAGATGAAAATTTTTGAAAATTTTTTGAAATCGCTCGGAGGCTCCATGCACAAGCTCTCGATTCTATTCAAGATCATCAATTTATTTATTTACAAGAGGATCCGAAAGATGAAAATTTTTGAAAAATGTTTGAAATCGCTCGGAGGCTCCATGCACAAGCTCTCGATTCTATTCAAAATCATCAATTTATTTATTTACAAGAGGATCCGAGAGATGAAAATTTTTCAAAAATTTTTGAAATCGCTCGGAGGCTCCATGCACAAGCTCTCGATTCTATTCAAAATCATCAATTTATTTATTTACAAGATAATCCGAAAGATGAAAATTTTTGAAAAAATTTTGAAATCGCTCGGAGGCTCCATGCACAAGCTCTCGATTCCATCAAAATCATCAATTTATTTATTTACAGGAGGATCCGAAAGATGAAAATTTTTGAAAATTTTTTGAAATCGCTCGGAGGCTCCATGCACAAGCTCTCGATTCTATTCAAGATCATCATTTTTTTTATTTACAAGAGGATCCGAAAGATGAAATTTTTTGAAAAATGTTTGAAATCGCTCGGAGGCTCCATGCACAAGCTCTCGATTCAATTCAAAATCATCAATTTATTTATTTACAAGAGGATCCGAGAGATGAAAATTTTTCAAAAATTTTTGAAATCGCTCGGAGGCTCCATGCACAAGCTCTCGATTCTATTCAAAATCATCAATTTATTTACAAGATAATCCGAAAGATGAAAATGTTTGAAAATTTTTTGAAATCGCTCGGAGGCTCCATGCACAAGCTCTCGATTCTATTCAAGATCATCAATTTATTTATTTACAAGAGGATCCGAAAGATGAAAATTTTTGAAAAATGTTTGAAATCGCTCGGAGGCTCCATGCACAAGCTCTCGATTCTATTCAAAATCATCAATTTATTTATTTACAAGAGGATCCGAGAGATGAAAATTTTTCAAAAATTTTTGAAATCGCTCGGAGGCTCCATGCACAAGCTCTCGATTCTATTCAAAATCATCAATTTATTTATTTACAAGATAATCCGAAAGATGAAAATTTTTGAAAAAATTTTGAAATCGCTCGGAGGCTCCATGCACAAGCTCTCGATTCCATCAAAATCATCAATTTATTTATTTACAGGAGGATCCGAAAGATGAAAATTTTTGAAAATTTTTTGAAATCGCCCGGAGGCTCCATGCACAAGCTCTCGATTCTATTCAAAATCATCAATTTATTTATTTACAAGAGGATCCGAAAGATGAAAATTTTTGAAAAATTTTTGAAATCGCTTGGAGGCTCCATGCACAAGCTCTCGATTCTACTCAAAATCATCAATTTATTTATTTACAAGAGGATCCGAAAGATGAAAATATTTGAAATTTTTTTGAAATCGCCCGGAGGCTCCGTGCACAAGCTCTCGATTTTATTCAAAATCATCAATTTATTTATTTACAAGAGGATCCGAAAGATGAAAATTTTTGAAAATTTTTTGAAATAGCTCGGAGGCTCCATGCACAAGCTCTCGATTCTATTCAAAATCATCAATTTATTTATTTACAAGAGGATCCGAGAGATGAAAATTTTTGAAAAATTTTTGAAATCGCTCGGAGGCTCCATGAACAAGCTCTCGATTCTATTCAAAATCATCAATCAATTTATTTACAAGAGGATCCGAAAGATGAAAATTTTTGAAAAATGTTTGAAATCGCTCGGAGACTCCATGCACAAGCTCTCGATTCTATTCAAAATCATCAATTTATTTATTTACAAGAGGATCCGAAAGATGAAAATTTTTCAAAAATTTTTGAATTCGCTCGGAGGCTCCATGCACAAGCTCTCGATTCTATTCAAAATCACCAATTTATTTATTTACAAGAGGATCCGAGAGATGAAAATTTTTGAAATTTTTTTGTAATCGCTCGGAGGCTCCATGCACAAGCTCTCGATTCTATTCAAGATCATCAATTTATTTATTTACAAGAGGATCCGCAAGATGAAAATTTTTGAAAAAATTTTGAAATCGCTCGGAGGCTCCATGCACAAGCTCTCGATTCTATTCAAAATCATCAATTTATTTATTTACAAAAAGATCCGAAAGATGAAAATTTTTGAAAAAATTTTGAAATCGCTCGGAGGCTCCATGCACAAGCTCTCGATTCCATTCAAAATCATCAATTTATTTATTTACAGGAGTATCCGAAAGATGAAAATTTTTGAAAATTTTTTGAAATCGCCCGGAGGCTCCATGCACAAGCTCTCGAATCTATTCAAAATCATCAATTTATTTATTTACAAGAGGATCCGAAAGATGAAAATTTTTGAAATTTTTTTGAAATCGCTTGGAGGCTCCATGCACAAGCTCTCGATTCTACTCAAAATCATCAATTTATTTGTTTACAAGAGGATCCGTAAGATGAAAATATTTGAAATTTTTTTGAAATCGCTCAGAGGCTCCATGCACAAGCTCTCGATTCTATTCAAAATCATCAATTTATTTATTTACAAGAGGATCCGAAAGATGAAAATTTTTGAAAATTTTTTGAAATCGCTCGGAGGCTCCATGCACAAGCTCTCGATTCTATTCAAAATCATCAATTTATTTATTTACAAGAGGATCCGAGAGATGAAAATTTTTGAAAAATTTTTGAAATCGCTCGGAGTCTCCATGCACAAGCTCTCGATTCTATTCAAAATCATCAATTTATTTATTTACAAGAGGATCCGAAAGATGAAAATTTTTGAAATATTTTTGAAATCGCTTGGAGGCTCCATGCACAAGCTCTCGATTCTATTCAAAATGATCACTTTATTTATTTACAAGAGGATCCGAAAAGATGAAAATTGTTGAAATTTTTTTGAAATCGCCCGGAGGCTCCATGCAAAAGCTCTCGATTCTATTCAAAATCATCAATTTATTTATTTACAAGAGGATCCGAAAGATGAAAATTTTTGAAATTTTTTGAAATCGCTTGGAGGCTCT
>CAWWDL010000096.1:12500-18643 GCA_963942545.1 Oxycera nigricornis | reverse complement strand
GTGGGAATTTGTGTCGTTTTCCATTAGGTTCTAATAGAACTTGCACCGCTCGTATGGAGCTTAGTGCGGGCATGTGTTTTTGAGTCAAGCCCTTCGAAAGTCCATTTCTTTTGTATGGAACGTGTTCATAATTTGTGGTTTTCATTTGAAAATCGGTTTTATACCGCTCTATCAGCATGTTTTGAAATTTTTCATTAGGATCTAATGAGGCCCACACCTCTCTCGTATGGAGGTACGTGGGAATTTGTGTCGTTTTCCATTAGGTTCTAATAGAACTTGCACCGCTCGTATGGAGCTTAGTGCGGGCATGTGTTTTTGAGTCAAGCCCTTCGAAAGTCCATTTCTTTTGTATGGAACGTGTTCATAATTTGTGGTTTTCATTTGAAAATCGGTTTTATACCGCTCTATCAGCATGTTTTGAAATTTTTCATTAGGATCTAATGAGGCCCACACCTCTCTCGTATGGAGGTACGTGGGAATTTGTGTCGTTTTCCATTAGGTTCTAATAGAACTTGCACCGCTCGTATGGAGCTTAGTGCGGGCATGTGTTTTTGAGTCAAGCCCTTCGAAAGTCCATTTCTTTTGTATGGAACGTGTTCATAATTTGTGGTTTTCATTTGAAAATCGGTTTTATACCGCTCTATCAGCATGTTTTGAAATTTTTCATTAGGATCTAATGAGGCCCACACCTCTCTCGTATGGAGGTACGTGGGAATTTGTGTCGTTTTCCATTAGGTTCTAATAGAACTTGCACCGCTCGTATGGAGCTTAGTGCGGGCATGTGTTTTTGAGTCAAGCCCTTCGAAAGTCCATTTCTTTTGTATGGAACGTGTTCATAATTTGTGGTTTTCATTTGAAAATCGGTTTTATACCGCTCTATCAGCATGTTTTGAAATTTTTCATTAGGATCTAATGAGGCCCACACCTCTCTCGTATGGAGGTACGTGGGAATTTGTGTCGTTTTCCATTAGGTTCTAATAGAACTTGCACCGCTCGTATGGAGCTTAGTGCGGGCATGTGTTTTTGAGTCAAGCCCTTCGAAAGTCCATTTCTTTTGTATGGAACGTGTTCATAATTTGTGGTTTTCATTTGAAAATCGGTTTTATACCGCTCTATCAGCATGTTTTGAAATTTTTCATTAGGATCTAATGAGGCCCACACCTCTCTCGTATGGAGGTACGTGGGAATTTGTGTCGTTTTCCATTAGGTTCTAATAGAACTTGCACCGCTCGTATGGAGCTTAGTGCGGGCATGTGTTTTTGAGTCAAGCCCTTCGAAAGTCCATTTCTTTTGTATGGAACGTGTTCATAATTTGTGGTTTTCATTTGAAAATCGGTTTTATACCGCTCTATCAGCATGTTTTGAAATTTTTCATTAGGATCTAATGAGGCCCACACCTCTCTCGTATGGAGGTACGTGGGAATTTGTGTCGTTTTCCATTAGGTTCTAATAGAACTTGCACCGCTCGTATGGAGCTTAGTGCGGGCATGTGTTTTTGAGTCAAGCCCTTCGAAAGTCCATTTCTTTTGTATGGAACGTGTTCATAATTTGTGGTTTTCATTTGAAAATCGGTTTTATACCGCTCTATCAGCATGTTTTGAAATTTTTCATTAGGATCTAATGAGGCCCACACCTCTCTCGTATGGAGGTACGTGGGAATTTGTGTCGTTTTCCATTAGGTTCTAATAGAACTTGCACCGCTCGTATGGAGCTTAGTGCGGGCATGTGTTTTTGAGTCAAGCCCTTCGAAAGTCCATTTCTTTTGTATGGAACGTGTTCATAATTTGTGGTTTTCATTTGAAAATCGGTTTTATACCGCTCTATCAGCATGTTTTGAAATTTTTCATTAGGATCTAATGAGGCCCACACCTCTCTCGTATGGAGGTACGTGGGAATTTGTGTCGTTTTCCATTAGGTTCTAATAGAACTTGCACCGCTCGTATGGAGCTTAGTGCGGGCATGTGTTTTTGAGTCAAGCCCTTCGAAAGTCCATTTCTTTTGTATGGAACGTGTTCATAATTTGTGGTTTTCATTTGAAAATCGGTTTTATACCGCTCTATCAGCATGTTTTGAAATTTTTCATTAGGATCTAATGAGGCCCACACCTCTCTCGTATGGAGGTACGTGGGAATTTGTGTCGTTTTCCATTAGGTTCTAATAGAACTTGCACCGCTCGTATGGAGCTTAGTGCGGGCATGTGTTTTTGAGTCAAGCCCTTCGAAAGTCCATTTCTTTTGTATGGAACGTGTTCATAATTTGTGGTTTTCATTTGAAAATCGGTTTTATACCGCTCTATCAGCATGTTTTGAAATTTTTCATTAGGATCTAATGAGGCCCACACCTCTCTCGTATGGAGGTACGTGGGAATTTGTGTCGTTTTCCATTAGGTTCTAATAGAACTTGCACCGCTCGTATGGAGCTTAGTGCGGGCATGTGTTTTTGAGTCAAGCCCTTCGAAAGTCCATTTCTTTTGTATGGAACGTGTTCATAATTTGTGGTTTTCATTTGAAAATCGGTTTTATACCGCTCTATCAGCATGTTTTGAAATTTTTCATTAGGATCTAATGAGGCCCACACCTCTCTCGTATGGAGGTACGTGGGAATTTGTGTCGTTTTCCATTAGGTTCTAATAGAACTTGCACCGCTCGTATGGAGCTTAGTGCGGGCATGTGTTTTTGAGTCAAGCCCTTCGAAAGTCCATTTCTTTTGTATGGAACGTGTTCATAATTTGTGGTTTTCATTTGAAAATCGGTTTTATACCGCTCTATCAGCATGTTTTGAAATTTTTCATTAGGATCTAATGAGGCCCACACCTCTCTCGTATGGAGGTACGTGGGAATTTGTGTCGTTTTCCATTAGGTTCTAATAGAACTTGCACCGCTCGTATGGAGCTTAGTGCGGGCATGTGTTTTTGAGTCAAGCCCTTCGAAAGTCCATTTCTTTTGTATGGAACGTGTTCATAATTTGTGGTTTTCATTTGAAAATCGGTTTTATACCGCTCTATCAGCATGTTTTGAAATTTTTCATTAGGATCTAATGAGGCCCACACCTCTCTCGTATGGAGGTACGTGGGAATTTGTGTCGTTTTCCATTAGGTTCTAATAGAACTTGCACCGCTCGTATGGAGCTTAGTGCGGGCATGTGTTTTTGAGTCAAGCCCTTCGAAAGTCCATTTCTTTTGTATGGAACGTGTTCATAATTTGTGGTTTTCATTTGAAAATCGGTTTTATACCGCTCTATCAGCATGTTTTGAAATTTTTCATTAGGATCTAATGAGGCCCACACCTCTCTCGTATGGAGGTACGTGGGAATTTGTGTCGTTTTCCATTAGGTTCTAATAGAACTTGCACCGCTCGTATGGAGCTTAGTGCGGGCATGTGTTTTTGAGTCAAGCCCTTCGAAAGTCCATTTCTTTTGTATGGAACGTGTTCATAATTTGTGGTTTTCATTTGAAAATCGGTTTTATACCGCTCTATCAGCATGTTTTGAAATTTTTCATTAGGATCTAATGAGGCCCACACCTCTCTCGTATGGAGGTACGTGGGAATTTGTGTCGTTTTCCATTAGGTTCTAATAGAACTTGCACCGCTCGTATGGAGCTTAGTGCGGGCATGTGTTTTTGAGTCAAGCCCTTCGAAAGTCCATTTCTTTTGTATGGAACGTGTTCATAATTTGTGGTTTTCATTTGAAAATCGGTTTTATACCGCTCTATCAGCATGTTTTGAAATTTTTCATTAGGATCTAATGAGGCCCACACCTCTCTCGTATGGAGGTACGTGGGAATTTGTGTCGTTTTCCATTAGGTTCTAATAGAACTTGCACCGCTCGTATGGAGCTTAGTGCGGGCATGTGTTTTTGAGTCAAGCCCTTCGAAAGTCCATTTCTTTTGTATGGAACGTGTTCATAATTTGTGGTTTTCATTTGAAAATCGGTTTTATACCGCTCTATCAGCATGTTTTGAAATTTTTCATTAGGATCTAATGAGGCCCACACCTCTCTCGTATGGAGGTACGTGGGAATTTGTGTCGTTTTCCATTAGGTTCTAATAGAACTTGCACCGCTCGTATGGAGCTTAGTGCGGGCATGTGTTTTTGAGTCAAGCCCTTCGAAAGTCCATTTCTTTTGTATGGAACGTGTTCATAATTTGTGGTTTTCATTTGAAAATCGGTTTTATACCGCTCTATCAGCATGTTTTGAAATTTTTCATTAGGATCTAATGAGGCCCACACCTCTCTCGTATGGAGGTACGTGGGAATTTGTGTCGTTTTCCATTAGGTTCTAATAGAACTTGCACCGCTCGTATGGAGCTTAGTGCGGGCATGTGTTTTTGAGTCAAGCCCTTCGAAAGTCCATTTCTTTTGTATGGAACGTGTTCATAATTTGTGGTTTTCATTTGAAAATCGGTTTTATACCGCTCTATCAGCATGTTTTGAAATTTTTCATTAGGATCTAATGAGGCCCACACCTCTCTCGTATGGAGGTACGTGGGAATTTGTGTCGTTTTCCATTAGGTTCTAATAGAACTTGCACCGCTCGTATGGAGCTTAGTGCGGGCATGTGTTTTTGAGTCAAGCCCTTCGAAAGTCCATTTCTTTTGTATGGAACGTGTTCATAATTTGTGGTTTTCATTTGAAAATCGGTTTTATACCGCTCTATCAGCATGTTTTGAAATTTTTCATTAGGATCTAATGAGGCCCACACCTCTCTCGTATGGAGGTACGTGGGAATTTGTGTCGTTTTCCATTAGGTTCTAATAGAACTTGCACCGCTCGTATGGAGCTTAGTGCGGGCATGTGTTTTTGAGTCAAGCCCTTCGAAAGTCCATTTCTTTTGTATGGAACGTGTTCATAATTTGTGGTTTTCATTTGAAAATCGGTTTTATACCGCTCTATCAGCATGTTTTGAAATTTTTCATTAGGATCTAATGAGGCCCACACCTCTCTCGTATGGAGGTACGTGGGAATTTGTGTCGTTTTCCATTAGGTTCTAATAGAACTTGCACCGCTCGTATGGAGCTTAGTGCGGGCATGTGTTTTTGAGTCAAGCCCTTCGAAAGTCCATTTCTTTTGTATGGAACGTGTTCATAATTTGTGGTTTTCATTTGAAAATCGGTTTTATACCGCTCTATCAGCATGTTTTGAAATTTTTCATTAGGATCTAATGAGGCCCACACCTCTCTCGTATGGAGGTACGTGGGAATTTGTGTCGTTTTCCATTAGGTTCTAATAGAACTTGCACCGCTCGTATGGAGCTTAGTGCGGGCATGTGTTTTTGAGTCAAGCCCTTCGAAAGTCCATTTCTTTTGTATGGAACGTGTTCATAATTTGTGGTTTTCATTTGAAAATCGGTTTTATACCGCTCTATCAGCATGTTTTGAAATTTTTCATTAGGATCTAATGAGGCCCACACCTCTCTCGTATGGAGGTACGTGGGAATTTGTGTCGTTTTCCATTAGGTTCTAATAGAACTTGCACCGCTCGTATGGAGCTTAGTGCGGGCATGTGTTTTTGAGTCAAGCCCTTCGAAAGTCCATTTCTTTTGTATGGAACGTGTTCATAATTTGTGGTTTTCATTTGAAAATCGGTTTTATACCGCTCTATCAGCATGTTTTGAAATTTTTCATTAGGATCTAATGAGGCCCACACCTCTCTCGTATGGAGGTACGTGGGAATTTGTGTCGTTTTCCATTAGGTTCTAATAGAACTTGCACCGCTCGTATGGAGCTTAGTGCGGGCATGTGTTTTTGAGTCAAGCCCTTCGAAAGTCCATTTCTTTTGTATGGAACGTGTTCATAATTTGTGGTTTTCATTTGAAAATCGGTTTTATACCGCTCTATCAGCATGTTTTGAAATTTTTCATTAGGATCTAATGAGGCCCACACCTCTCTCGTATGGAGGTACGTGGGAATTTGTGTCGTTTTCCATTAGGTTCTAATAGAACTTGCACCGCTCGTATGGAGCTTAGTGCGGGCATGTGTTTTTGAGTCAAGCCCTTCGAAAGTCCATTTCTTTTGTATGGAACGTGTTCATAATTTGTGGTTTTCATTTGAAAATCGGTTTTATACCGCTCTATCAGCATGTTTTGAAATTTTTCATTAGGATCTAATGAGGCCCACACCTCTCTCGTATGGAGGTACGTGGGAA
>CAWWDL010000096.1:0-7500 GCA_963942545.1 Oxycera nigricornis | reverse complement strand
ATTTTAAGGGCTAGTTGCTTCGGCAGGTGAGTTGTTACACACTCCTTAGCGGTTTACGACTTCCATGTCCACCGTCCTGCTGTTTTAAGCAAGCAACGCCTTTCATGGTATCAGTATGAGTTGTTAATTTAGGCACCGTAACATTACGTTTGGTTCATCCCACAGCGCCAGTTCTGCTTACCAAAAGTGGCCCACTGGGCACAATATATCATAGTCTTTATCTTCATATCAAGTAAGATAAGATTCTTACCCATTTAAAGTTTGAGAATAGGTTAAGGTCGTTTCGGCCCTAATGCCTCTAATCATTCGCTTTACCAGATAAGATTATTTTAAATAATCTTTATTTGCGCCAGCTATCCTGAGGGAAACTTCGGAGGGAACCAGCTACTAGATGGTTCGATTGGTCTTTCGCCCCTATACCCAATTCTGACAATCGATTTGCACGTCAGAACTGTTTCGGTCTTCCATCAGGGTTTCCCCTGACTTCAACCTGATCAGGTATAGTTCACCATCTTTCGGGTCACAACATTTATGCTCAAGGTACGCTCCAGTTAGAGGTATCAATAATAAAGACAAATAAATTCATCAATATTAAAATACATAACTGTATGGAACGCCCCGGGATGGATTTTATATTGTATTTTCATAAATATATAATAATCCCATTTTTTAGTTAAGTTAATTACGCCTTTAGGTTTTGAAAATCAATTCAAACCCAATGACTTGCACACATGTTAGACTTCTTGGTCCGTGTTTCAAGACGGGTCCCGAAGGTATCCTAAATCTATAGCATTGTTTATCATATGAACGCATATAATTGAATATATAATACATAGAATATATATTTATTATAACATTTAATAAATGTTTAGCGTTATATTTATATTTGGAAATCTGTCAATCATTTATCCGGTAGCCACAATATCGAAATATTTTAGATTTTATTCATAGACAAAAAATAAATTTTGACTAACGAATAAGCTTTATCTTGTGGTCCTTATGATAAAAATTATATACATAATATGTTTTATTAACAGATAACAATGTCTTTATTATGAAAAAATTGCACACTATTCACACATTATATTTTCACATAATATGCTTCTAATGATGAATTTTTCATATCAGATATTCAGGTTCATCGGGCTTAACCCCTAAGCAGTTTCACGTACTTTTTAACTCTCTATTCAGAGTTCTTTTCAACTTTCCCTCACGGTACTTGTTTGCTATCGGTCTCATGGTTATATTTAGTTTTAGATGGAGTTTACCACCAAATTAGTGCTGCACTATCAAGCAACACGACTCTTAGGAAATATCCTCTAGTAATCATTAATATCACTACGGGCCTGGCACCCTCTATGGGTAAATGGCCTCATTCAAGAAGGACTTGGATTATTAATTTATCATACTAGAATATGGATACTCCATACACTGCATCTTATATTTGTTAAATTAACAAAATAACTCAGTGATGAACTTTTTTCTTTTCGCTCGCCGCTACTAAGAAAATCCTGGTTAGTTTCTTTTCCTTCCCTCATTAATATGCTTAAATTCAGGGAGTAGTCTCATATGAGTTGAGGTTGTTTTAAATTTTTGTTCTGTATTTCATTTGCTTTAAAAATTAAAGCAAAACACACACATTGTATGTGTGTGTACATCTATTGAATTTTTATATAATTGTTTTATTTGATATTCTTGTTATAATATATATAACTTTGATATACTGTTTGAATAAAAAAACATTAAAGTTTTCATTAATTCAATAGATATTCTTAATATTATAGAAAACAATGTATGATTTGTATGTAACAATTCAATATGATTTCTAATAATACATTAAAAGCACCAAAATCTATACATAAGTATAGATTAAGAGCAACCCGGTATCTATAATTTTAGAGATATTCTAACAACCCTCAACCATATGTAGTCCATGCAGCATATATTGGATATATACGTATAGCATGGACTGCAATATGCGTTCAAAATGTCGATGTTCATGTGTCCTGCAGTTCACACGATGACGCGCAGTTTGCTGCGTTCTTCATCGACCCATGAGCCAAGTGATCCTCCGCTTAGGGTAATTTTTTTTTATTCGCTTTTGTGTAAAAAGTTTTCGTTACTCACGTCACATTTTACATTTTCAAAATATTTTATATATATCTGTTACGAATGTCTTGTACCCAAACTAGGTTTGAATAGCTAACTTATATATATATATTTCTTTATTTATTTATTTCTTGTTTAAATTAATAAACGAGTTTTATACTTCTATATATACAAGTGTAACTGATATATTTCAATATTATGTTTTAGTTCTAGGTTCTACTTATTACGCTTAGAGGTGTAAACCTCGTGTTTTGTGAGAAGTACTTGTCGCAATAAAACTTCTACGACTCACATTATTATGCTACAATGTAGCACATTTCTTCTGATAAACGATGTGGTTTCAGGCACCGTGTTACGTCTTTGAAAAAATAATGATGAGCTGTTCATCATATTTTTCTGTTTATTCGCAATTTCTGTGAGAATAATATACGACTCACAAATTTTGTCCCGGAAGGACAGATTGGAGGATTTACTATAACAACGAATGTTATTACCCCGGTGTCTTCAGTTATCCCTGATGTATTCTTTTGAATACGTTTATTTATGTGAGAAGTATTTCTACGACTCACAAATGTGACAAGCATATATTTATTATGCTACAATGTAGCATTTCTCTTTTGACAATCGATGTGCTTTCCTACATCGTGTCTTCATATCCTCCGGAATTTTAAAAAATAATGATGCCTGCCCATCATATTTTTTCTCTTTATCTGCAATTATTTGCAAATATATTTCTTTCCATTTCATTCAATTTCTCAATTAACGCTTTATTGATATGATAATGGATTCATGTGTGTTTTTGATGAAGGTATCATTAATGATCCTTCCGCAGGTTCACCTACGGAAACCTTGTTACGACTTTTACTTCCTCTAAATACTCAAGTTCGGTCAACTTTTGCAAAACAACCGTAACACACGAGGCGTCACAGTGATCACGTCCGGAGACCTCACTAAATAATTCAATCGGTAGTAGCGACGGGCGGTGTGTACAAAGGGCAGGGACGTAATCAATGCGAGTTAATGACTCGCACTTACTGGGAATTCCAGGTTCATGTGAACAGTTTCAGTTCACAATCCCAAGCATGAAAGTGATTCAGCGGTTTACCCGGACCTCTCGGTCTAGGAAATACACGTTGATACTTTCATTGTAGCGCGCGTGCAGCCCAGGACATCTAAGGGCATCACAGACCTGTTATTGCTCAATCTCGTTATTGCTAGACGCAATTTGTCCATTTAAGAAGCTAGTGTCCGTATTGATGGGACAAACAAACAGGTACGGCTCAACTTATACAAACTAATCAAAATAATAGGCACATTGCTGTAACCTAATAAATGACGGCTGTATAAAGTTTCAAACACCATAATCCTGTAAGCATCTATTTAATATATTTGAGTCTCGTTCGTTAGCGGAATTAACCAGACAAATCACTCCACGAACTAAGAACGGCCATGCACCACCACCCATAGATTCGAGAAAGAGCTATCAATCTGTCTTACTCATTTATGTTCGGACCTGGTAAGTTTTCCCGTGTTGAGTCAAATTAAGCCGCAGGCTCCACTCCTGGTGGTGCCCTTCCGTCAATTCCTTTAAGTTTCAGCTTTGCAACCATACTTCCCCCGGAGCCCAAAAGCTTTGGTTTCCCGGGAAGCGACTGAGAGAGCCATAGTAGTAGCTACACCCAATTGCTAGCTGGCATCGTTTATGGTTAGAACTAGGGCGGTATCTGATCGCCTTCGAACCTCTAACTTTCGTTCTTGATTAATGAAAACATCTTTGGCAAATGCTTTCGCTTAAGTTAGTCTTACGACGGTCCAAGAATTTCACCTCTCGCGTCGTAATACTAATGCCCCCAACTGCTTCTATTAATCATTTCCTCTTGATTTAAAAACCAATGAAATAAATCAGAGGTCTTCTTCCACTATTCCATGCACAAAATATTCAGGCATTTGAAGCCTGCTTTAAGCACTCTAATTTGTTCAAAGTAATTGTACCGGCCCACAACAACACTCGGTTAAGAGCACTGAAGCAGGTTTAAATAGGCACTACCATTAATGAAGTTCCGCAGAAACATCATTTATTAATAATTCCACCGATAATACGCTTGCATACAATGGTAATGTACGTACCAAATGATGGTGTACTACCCGTATGAAGCACAGGTTCAACTACGAACGTTTTAACCGCAACAACTTTAATATACGCTATTGGAGCTGGAATTACCGCGGCTGCTGGCACCAGACTTTCCCTCCAATGGGTCCTTGTTAAAGGATTTAAAGTTAACTCATTCCAATTACAGGGCCTCGGATATGAGTCCTGTATTGTTATTTTTCGTCACTACCTCCCCGTGCTGGGATTGGGTAATTTACGCGCCTGCTGCCTTCCTTAGATGTGGTAGCCGTTTCTCAGGCTCCCTCTCCGGAATCGAACCCTGATTCCCCGTTACCCGTTGCAACCATGGTAGTCCAAGATACTACCATCAATAGTTGATAGGGCAGACATTTGAAAGATCTGTCGTCGGTACGAGACCATACGATCTGCAAATTATCCAGAGTTCAACCAATTGTACGATCTGAAAGATCGCTTGGTTTTAGTCTAATAAAAGCACACGTTCCATAAGGTTCGTGTTTATATTGCATGTATTAGCTCTAGAATTACCACAGTTATCCAAGTAACTGTTAATGATCTAAGGAACCATAACTGATATAATGAGCCTTTTGCGGTTTCACTATTAATTCGTGTGTACTTAGACATGCATGGCTTAATCTTTGAGACAAGCATATAACTACTGGCAGGATCAACCAGAATAATGTTTATAAATATTTCCATGCGAAATATTTCATTTTTAATAATTGAATTTCTATTCGAATTATTATCGTTTATCTTTTGTACTGAGAATTACAAGCATAAAATTCTCATTTTGTACCAAGCAAGCATGTTTCTCATGTGTACATCAAGTGTACATCATATAAATTGATGATCTTTGTCTATTTGAGTGTATGATCGATCATTTTGAGAACCCCCATATTCTCATTTTGTATTAGACTTATGTGTACATCAAGTGTACATCATATAAATTGATGATCTTTGTATATTTGAGTGTATAATCGATCATTTTGAGAACCCCTCATATTCTCATTTTGTATTAGACTTATGTGTACATCAAGTGTACATCATATAAATTGATGATCTTTGTTTATTTGAGTGTATGATCGATCATTTTGAGAACCCCCATATTCTCATTTTGTATTAGACATTCATCATAGTGTCGTGTATTTACAAGCATGTTTGCATATTTCTTATATGTACATCAAGTGTACATCATATAAAATGATCTTTGTTTGATGTGTTTGATCATTATATTAGTCTTCTTCTGTTTTTCGGCTTTTATCATTATACACTCTCGGTGTAATAATTGTATATTCATATTAACTATAATATATAGTTAACATATTGCCAAATTTTCCTCAAGATATCGCATAAAAGTGTCAAAAGACAATGAAATTTGATCACATCAGACACATGCCACTAACTACCACCTACTTTTGGATCTTTTGTCCGTAGATGGCCTGTTTGGTTGCTAGAGTCGTGATCTCACCTGGTAGTATGTGAATTTACACACATTATATAGATTTCGTCAAGCCTCACTCGTCACATATAGTGACCAAATGACTTTTATTAATAACATAATAAAAGCATTTACTATTTTGTCTTCATATCGGAGAGCCATATGCTACACTATCTATCACTTCTTATTGTAATTTCATACGGACTCTCCTTTCTCCATGAAAATTTACATTTTTCATATACTTCCATCACTTCACACATGCATCGCATACTGTGACCCATCATTTCCTTCAACTCTTATCAACATCTAATATTAAATGCCACTTTCGACCTGCCAATGCACCGAAAACATCAACAAAATCTTTCATTTCACACCTCTCCATATGAACCCATTCATTTTTGTTAATAATCATTAGATGTTAATGAAATTCGGTTTGTGCCTCTTCAAGGCAACCACTATCCCTTATAGTACTTTCGTACCAAAAACCCTGACTGAGTAAATTATCTACTAAGCTTTTCATTAATTATTGATAAACTCAGGTCGCATGTTTTGTATGGAGCTTAGTAGATCCAATGAAAATCAAAGTGTATGAGCTTAGTAGCGCCGTGTATTTTGTATTAGGATCTAATGAAAATCGGATGTATGGAGCATAGTAGCGCCGTGTATTTTCCATTAGGATCTAATGAAAATCAAAGTGTATGGTCTTAGTAGCGCCGTGTATTTTCCATTAGGATCTAATGAAAATCGGATGTATGGAGCATAGAAGCGCTGTGTATTTTCCATTAGGATCTAATGAAAATCAAAGTGTATGAGCTTAGTAGCGCCGTGTATTTTGCATTAGGATCTAATGAAAATCGGATGTATGGAGCTTAGTAGCGCCGTGTATTTTCCATTAGGATCTAATGAAAATCGGATGTATGGAGCATAGTAGCGCCGTGTATTTTCCATTAGGATCTAATGAAAATCGGATGTATGGAGCATAGTAGCGCCGTGTATTTTCCATTAGGATCTAATGAAAATCGGATGTATGGAGCATAGTAGCGCCGTGTATTTTCCATTAGGATCTAATGAAAATCGGATGTATGGAGCATAGTAGCGCCGTGTATTTTCCATTAGGATCTAATGAAAATCGGATGTATGGAGCTTAGTAGCGCCGTGTATTTTCCATTAGGATCTAATGAAAATCGGATGTATGGAGCATAGTAGCGCCGTGTATTTTCCATTAGGATCTAATGAAAATCAAAGTGTATGAGCTTAGTAGCGCCGTGTATTTTCCATTAGGATCTAATGAAAATCGGATGTATGGAGCATAGTAGCGCCGTGTATTTTCCATTAGGATCTAATGAAAATCGGATGTATGGAGCATAGTAGCGCCGTGTATTTTCCATTAGGATCTAATGAAAATCGGATGTATGGAGCATAGTAGCGCCGTGTATTTTCCATTAGGATCTAATGAAAATCGGATGTATGGAGCATAGTAGCGCCGTGTATTTTCCATTAGGATCTAATGAAAATCGGATGTATGGAGCTTAGTAGCGCCGTGTATTTTCCATTAGGATCTAATGAAAATCGGATGTATGGAGCATAGTAGCGCCGTGTATTTTCCATTAGGATCTAATGAAAATCAAAGTGTATGAGCTTAGTAGCGGCGTGTATTTTCCATTAGGATCTAATGAAAATCGGATGTATGGAGCTTAGTAGCGCCGTGTATTTTCCATTAGGATCTAATGAAAATCGGATGTATGGAGCATAGTAGCGCCGTGTATTTTCCATTAGGATCTAATGAAAATCGGATGTATGGAGCTTAGTAGCGCCGTGTATTTTC